>JAVQJF010019607.1:0-27385 GCA_036023855.1 Gadopsis marmoratus | reverse complement strand
TCTTTTGATTTTATTTGTATGTCTGTGTGAGCGTGCTCTGAGCATATTGCGGTGCGGTGATAAAGAAAAAAGGGGGTACTGGTCATGGCAGAGTTAGGGTTCTGTTCTTGCTGACAGAGCAAGGGTGGGGGGTGAGGGGGGGTGAGGTCACCAAAGGACAACCTGTCAAAGTTTGATGGAAAGGTCACCTTTCCATCGTGGAAAGGTGACCTTTCCATCCACCTTTCAATCGCTTCAGCATCGTGCGGCCCATAGAGCCGCACGATGCTGAAGCTATGTGTAAGAGCCATTTAATTTTATACCCGGAAGTCGAAATTTCTTGACTTCATGCACCACTGAGCAACTTTCATAGGAATGAATGAGGCCCCGCCTCTGATGCTTAACAACGCCTCTTTATACATCCATGGAGTGGAACATTAAATAAGCCAGTGAGGGCCAGATATTATTGCATAGCTCTGAGCCAAAGCCCACGGTTCACCACAGACCAGTTTATATGTCTAACAGGTTCTCTTCACTCAGCGATACGCCCAATGAGAAACTAACTCCGATTATTGGTAGCTCTATTTTGAGAAATGTGAAGTTAGCGACACCAATGACCATAGTCAGATGCATCCCTGGGGCCAGAGCGCCAATCGGAGGTCATGAAAATTAACATTGAGTCGGTGTGTACTGTACCATAGATTTCTCTGGGCCCCTACCAAATCTTACTAGCAATGAAATGTATAGCCGCATGTCATCATTCAACCAGCTGGTAGTCGAGGTGGTGTCCAGGTAATGATGTGGGCTTTGAAGATAATTGCTGGACTTTCTGGAGAAGACCTGGTCTGATTAGGAGAGATGGTATCCATCCCACTTTGGATGGAGTTGCTCTCATATCTAGAAATCTGTCTGAGTTTATTAGTGGCCCTAAATCATGACAACTCAGAGTTGATACAAGGAGGCAGAATTGCAGTCCTACACGCTTCTCTGCGCTTCCACAGTTACCCACCCTAAACTCCATAAAGAGGTGGTACCGTGTGTGATGGTCTAACAAGAATGATAGATGTGAGTCTTAACACGTGTCAGTTTTTTGTTTTTGCTGATGGCACAGTTAGGGTTCTGTTCTTGCTGACAGAGCAAGGGTGGGGGGTGAGGCGGGTGAGACCCCTGCACCTTCACTGAGCCTGTCTACCTCTGTATGGGCTTTGCAACTCAGTGTCTCTATGTCACATGGATTAAGAAACACTCTCACTGGTGACTGACAGCTGCTCACTCTGTACAGAATCCCATGCACGCTGTTATATCTCTAACTGTGTCATGTTACCTGTATAACAATTAGAACTTGAGCACTGACTGAATGCTAACAATTTATTTTGCAACCACAGCACGTTTCATAGCAGAATGGCTAACAACCAAAAGACAGAGCATGTAGGTTACCCATAATTCTCTTCAGGTTTCAGCCTACGGGAGTCATGCTAGCCCAAAATACACAACGCATGCCATCACACAGACGTAAATGATAAGTGGACTTCACTTATATAGCGCATTTCAACCTTAACGATGTCCAAAGCGCTGTACATAATTAATATGCATAACACAACTACATCTTTTAAAAAATGTCATATTTTCACTTGAGATAAAATGTAGATGCAGTTTTATTTTACATAGCTGATTTCTCTGTAATGAGTGTATTCTGCATGAAGTCCTAAACTAAACACAAATCTTTTAGGAAAGAAAGTGAAAAGTCAGCCCCAAGCCTTTTGTTCCCTACTGAAGGTTTTAATTTATGAAACGTTTTATTAATTTGAGGTTTTGATACTTGTGCCATTGATACAATCAATGCAAATTGTATTTTTGTTTGTGGTGCACAGTTTATTTAAAAATAAAAATTTCAATTTTCACGACCGGCAGAGGGCGCGGAGCAGCCACTGAAAGAAGTCGACTTCAGAAACAATCACAGAATAGAGCTGCGTCAAGCTGACGACAGTTTGGAGCTAGCCCGCGCAATACCAGAAGTACATTTCTCACAATAAAAGCATTACATTTAACAACATTGAAAAGTATAACCACGATCATTCCAAGTTGTCTGACATGTGACTATTAAATGCGGGTAATAGTATTTATTTCTTGACCTACACCAACGTCAACTCCAGCCAACCTGCTTTACCTACCCCGACGATACATGTCTCCAATTAATCTTTTACTTTGAAAGATTTGATAGAAACAAATGATTTTATCCTGGCGAGCTTGACACCGCGTTCTATATAAACTCGGTGGTTTGTGTAACGTTTGGTTAACTAGAGGCGAACGGACTGGCAGTGAAAGTAACCTTTACCACGTATACGTCTTTCCTTAACTTCTTAAACGCTAAATAAGACAGACGATCTCAACTGAGAAGGCAGAAGAGGAACTACGAGAACTGTTGTTAATTTAAAGTCACGTCGTAACAAAAAGGATGGCGACGAGTCGAGCAGTGGATCCGGTGGCATTTGTAATTCACTGTTGAAACTGAGGATTGTTCTTTCAGTAAGGTAGCTAGTTGTGTTTCGCGTCCTCGCTATTCCCAGGGTGACTTAAAGCGCCATAGTAGAACAACGAAGTCAAATACTCGAGGTTTCATGGTAAGTGCCGCAGCAAGCCCCAATGCGAAGCTGTTACTCCACGCCAAACTCCATTTGGAAATCTGTCCTTTTATCCATTTAAACTGATTTGTGTGTGTCATAGAACAAACGGGTGAACCGTACAGGAATTGTTACGAAGTACTCATCAAATTGTCATACACGTAATTATTCAATCAGCATGTGTTCGAATCAAAGTTATACTTTTGTATCGGCTTTTCTCAGAATTCACACTTTTTCTGCTATTTATCGCACAGCTGTAAGCAGTCGCCAAATGTGCACGTGCGAATGTAAAGAAAATGAGAATTGTTTGCTGCGTTATACATATGCCGAATTTAAGGGAGTGTCTTTAACTCTTTAATCACTTGAGCCTTAATTAATCTATATGTAAAATTGTGTATAAATAAACTGGTCTTAAATTGACTTTTAAACGGAAGTAGCATAGCTGTTTGATACGGAAGTTAACTGAGCTATCTTTATTGTTATTAAACAATAAAGGCAGTTTGCTGCAAGGAAAGTATCCGGTACGGAGACTGTATTGTTTCAAGTAAGATTAGGTAAGGTGTATCTTATTTCAACGTGGATTGATGTTATAAATTATCTCAGTGGAAGGTCGGGCCAGTGCGAGGAGAACAGATCGACCGTTAAACAGTGTAGGAAATATTATTCAATTATTTTATACTATGGGAGTTTGAGTCAATGTAGAAACTCTTACAATTTTATTTTACTGTGGACTAACTGCGTTCTGCCAGATTAGAAATAATCACGTTTGTTGTTGTTTGTTTTTTTATTTATTTTTTAGTTTAATATAAGTGATCTATCTGTCTCTTGCCTTGCCACATTCCACATCAGTCTTTTTTTTGGGACGTCATAGGTCAGCTACAGCAGCACCCTTGAAAACGTCAGTGCCTTACTCAAGGAAGTCGACAGTATGTCAGTATATATTGTCTCTCTGATTTTGGCTACTGGAAAACAATGACTTAAGCTTGCTGGTCACACGGGCTGTTTGGCATTATAAGGCAACTTCACGTTACCTCTCTGATCACCCATTTTAAATGTTGCAGCACAGTTAATAACCTGCATTCATGATAATACGCACAATTCTGTTGTTTGAAGAACTGCATCCAACGATTATTTGTTATTTGAATGGTTCCGCACTAGTTGTTTGTTGATCGAAAGACTGAAGAGATTGATAATTTTCCTGTTTTGGCTTTTCAGTGTTGATGAAGAGCTTTGCAAAAACCTCCTGAAAACACTGGCCACATGTCCCTTTCACATGTAAACAGGGTTTTCAGGTAGGTGGTGCTGTGTGGACAGTCTTCAGCAGGCCAAATGCTGGCCTTCATCCCCTGACCTGGGCTGTGAAGGATGGCCTCTCTGTTGTTGAGGTGTCCCCGCTCTCCTGAAAATGGCTCCAACCACGAAATGGGCCCCAGTCTGTGTGGAAGCCTAGCTCTCAGATGCGACTGCTGTGAACTTGTTGGTAAACTGATGACTCCCCAAAATCAGACGAGTATGAACACTCGCCACATCAGCAGATCTACAGCCTGACTGCTGCTGGTGGGGCTCAATGGAGACTCCTGTCCTCCATTTTGAACTAAACGGGGCTCTTTGTGGGGGACAGAAGCAAGTATTGTAAATAGATGTGTGGGGTTTGATTTTGGGGGGGCACCAATGAGCTGTAAAATGGGTTTTAGAAGGTCCTTAACCCAGCAGCAGATCTGCTCCTTTGTGCAAGGAGGACCAGGATGAGCACTGCCAGAGCCCTACAAAATGACCTCCAAACAGGCCCTGTGCTTTTCACAGATGAGAGGAGGTTCACCCTGAGCACATGTGACCTCTACAGGCTGGACAACAGCACCCTGACTGCCATTAGTTATCGGGATGAAATCCTTGGACCCATTGTACTGGGTTCCTCCAGGTGCACGACAATGCCCGGCCCCATGTGGCGAGAGTATGCAGGCAGTTCCTGGAGGATGAAGGAATTGATGCCATTGACTGGCCCCCCACGCTTGCCTGACCTAAATCCAATAGAACACCTCTGGGACATTCCGTTTCTGTCCATCCGACGCCGCCAGGTTGCACCTCACGCTGTCCAGGAGCTCAGTGATGCCCTGGTCCAGATCTGGGAGGAGATACCCCAGGACGCCATCCGTCGTCTCATTAGGAGCACCGACGTTGTCAGTAGTTTGTATGGCCCCCATGTGCTTGTATGCATGCCTGAGTCCCATTTTGAGTTGCTGCAATGACATTTCAACAAAATGGACTAACCTGCTGCATCATTGTTTCACTAAGGGGTGTCTTTGAATTCAGCCCCTCTGTATTTTGATCATTTTCATCAAACGGTGTTCCTTTCGTTTTCAACACATTACCCAGTCCATATCCGTATAAAGATCCAGCATGATTTATAATTAAGAATTATCAGCAGAGTGTGCAGCTGCACTCAGGTTTTTGCAGCTTTTATAGTTCGCTTCAGCTCATTGTTTACCTGTCCAGCTACAACTTCACTATTATAGTTCCCATTCAGCGTTCTCACAGTACAGTTTTTAGGGAGTTGGAGACCAAAAACAGATCTAACAGAAAAAATGTTGGATATTCATCAGGTGACAGGAATGCCACGCTACATGGATGGCTCTGTAACTGCTGGGTGTCAATAAGCAACTGTTTGCTAGCAAGTTCACAATATTTATTAACTTAAAGGTGGTGATGTGTCAATGTTGTGTCACAACTTGTTTTTGCTAAGCGACCAAAAGAAAATGGTTATTGTAGGTTTAAAGCTTTCCACCAGCGAACCACTGAGGCTTTTATCATGCAGTGGCTAAAGGAATTCCTTTCCTCGACTTTTATTGGGAAGAATCTATCAAAAAGCATACTCTACCATGAATTTGCCCCCTCCATGTGTTTGTAGTGAGCGGTTGACCAATAATGTGATTCATGCCATGTGATTTCAGAAATCAGAACTTCTCTAACCTTTTGGTTCTCTCCAGTACTCCGAAAGATCTGTCATGCACTCTGTGTGAAGAAAATGTTGTTTGAGGTGTTGTATGCCTCTAAATACACTGTTGCATCTGCCCCTTTTCCTGTGCAGGTTTCCATGTGCTGGTGTGAGGATGGGACGTGTTGGAAGTGACTGCAGCCCTGGAGGCTGATGAACCTACTCCATTGGCCAGTCAGGATGCACATAGCTTCAGTTGGTGTCAGCAAGTTCTGCTTCCTGTTTTCCCTTGCATTCTGCGGCCTCCTGCTTCTGATCATCCCTGCTCTCCAGCCCCCAGCTCACCAGGTGGACTTGCCTCAGCCCCGACCCCAAGTCAGACCTGCACATGCAAGCCCATCACACCATGCCACGGTTCCAGTGGTGTCTGCCAATGCTGGGGATACGGACTCCACCACAGGGCTGAATAGGAGCTCAGCAGGATGGGGCGGAACCATTGAGACTGAAGTTACCAGGAATGATGACCATAGTACCAAGAGGGGGACGGACTCCCAAAGAGGGGTGCTTCCTGGAGAAAAGGGTGGTGGACTTTCAGAGTCCAGGTCTTGGGACCTTTTGGAGTTAAAGGACATTTTTATTGCAGTGAAGACTACCAGGAAGTACCACAAGTCCAGGCTGGAGCTGCTGATCCAGACCTGGGTTTCCAAAGCTAAAGAACAGGTGAGGAGAGCTGGAAGTTATTTATTGGTTTGGCTGTATATAGCCTTAACTCACCTGTTCTCCCTGTAGGATGAAGGCTTGATCACTGCTAACAAATAACGGTAACGCAAAGTGAAACGGATACTGTAGTGCTGAAAGGATTTGTTGTCCGACAGGAAATGGTAAATTTTTTTTTAATAATTGAAATAATTAGTGCATAACTAGTGCAGTGCCTATTCGGGTTGATTGGATGGTTGTCAATAATATCGAGACGGACAGTTAGGTTTCAGATACCACTCAATAGGATTTGATATTTTCACTTATTGACAAATTAAAATGTGTTAATTTTAAGTAAATAAAAATGAATGAAATATTTATGTTTTATACATTTTTATTTCAAGTACTGTCTGAACAATCTGTACTGCTACAGCAGTGATGGAGAACATGGGCCGTGACACAATGGGTAACACTTTAGCTAGTTCTCCAAGTTATCTTTGAAAATCTGCAGTATTGTTTCTTCCAGGGTCACTGTAATTCAAAGCTGTATGGGAACATGTCCTTCAAAATAAAATGGCTCATGGCTTCAGTGTGCACATTACATTAACTAACATGTTTATGGGAATGTGCTGTATGTCCTCAAAATCTGAGGAGTGCAAACCTCCCAAATAAGGTCTCAACCAGGAGGAGTTAGGGGACCTTGTGATTTGGAAGTAGTGCTAGCTGCTAATGCTAACATTACTCACCTTGGATTTAGTTTAGTGTTCCGACAGTGTTGAAGTTGGTTTTTCCCTTTGGTTGGGGCTAGGGCTGAGGTTGGGTTCAAGTTAAGCGGTCATCTTCTACAATGATTAATCACTCTGACACAGACCACAGACTTAACCCCAACTAGTCATCTGTCCAATGTCTAACCATAAACTAACCAAGGCCATAACCCCAATTGGGAGGGCAACACTGCTGTAAACACTATTATAGACCAGTAACCAGTCATTGTCATGCACGCTACCTTTTTTTTAAAAAGGAGTACTGAGATTTGCGTTACCTCCAGCATATTCTATGATACTGCTGCACGTTTGGCAGACTGCAAATGAAATGTAAAGATTCCAGGAAACAGTCTGACATTTCTTTCTTTCAAGTGTGTGTGATTGGAGAATGTAGCTTGCTAGCTGGCAGGGGGGCTCACACAGAGAAACACTCAGGATGGATGTAATCATATCTGACTGTTCTATTTGTTTTCTGTTGTGTATAATTTTGTATTTATATCATGAAAATAACTGTTAGATGCAGCCCTGAAAAACACTTGGCTAGCTTTATAATTTCACATAACATTAGCACAAAATGCATTTATTTATTTACATGAAGCTCCCAGTTAAAACACCACCCTTACAAACTGTCTGCAAATTTTTGTGGAAGTTTAGAAATATGGCTGCGCTACTTAACCCAATCCCCAAGAGCTGACTGAACCTTCCAATATGACTGCAAGGGGTGTGGTACATGAGCTCAAAGCCCTGCTATAATTGATGAGTTGTGATCATTAAAACTATGAACTGCATACTGACTCTGTCAGGTCATAACATTAAGAGCACATCTTTATTATTTAAACACATTCTTGCAGAGTTCTAGCATGAACGGACTGACCGTGTGCTGACCATGTTGAGTCCACCACTTTAGATTTAGGCTTATACAGTGATGTTAGTGCTAATGGGTGGTATATATTTTTTTGTTTTTTTTTTTTTTTTTTAAAGTGTTGGCTTGTCTCCACCAGAGATTCCTTGCTATAGTGGAACCACTGCACATTTATAAGAAAATAAATCTTGACTTTACCCTGCATCTGCTCTGTCAGAATCCCCTCTATCAGACCAAGTTGTTTACTAATGTCACTGTGCAATTCAATTTTGTGCTATATCATAACAGTTATCTCATAGCACTTGTTAATATAGAGCAAGTCTAAACCAACTCTATATGTATAGACCCAACAATTCCACCATGAGCAAGCGCTAGGCGACAGCAATCATTTGACAGTTTGAACCGCTGTATGTTGTTCACTTTGGAGAAAACCCTAATACGTCTGTTTGTGTTGCATTATGGCAGTTTGGCCTGGGACTCTGGAGAGGAACTTGCACAACAACCTTAAAACTGGGAGACGTGTGCCAAAACACTTTACTGTGCTCGTTGTCAAAATGAAAGAATCGGTGCCCCACCAGACACCATCATGTCCATAAGCACCATCACTCACGAGCCGCAGCTCTGACTCTCTTCCAATAGAACGGTTTTATAGTAGAGCTTTTTTTGGAGAAGCTGGGGGTTGCATTGGAAATAAGTTTAAGTCTACAGTTAACATCAGAAAATGACCAAAGTGGATTGCCCTCCAGTTTCCAATCATCAATATTTGGCAAACATGACATGGCCAGTTTTCACACTTAAAGGTTGGTAACAGTCAAATGTGAATGAAGAGGCTTTGGTATAAAGTAGTCCTAATAAAGCTTAAAGTATCCAACATAAAAAGCAATGTGAGCAGCTCTCTATGGTGCGCTGCTTAAAGCAATTGGTAAGTCCCACTGCTGGACAAAGTCTCAGTATTGAGAGGAGGAGGTTTAACTGCAGGAACACTCTGCCCCACTCGACACCAAAATGTCAGAGAATGACGGCGTTCCAGTTCAGTTTGTGCTCCCAGTATTAATCATCAGATCTGCTGTGAAAGGGCTCCGCTGTGACTCTGTTCTGTGTTAAAGGTGACCAGTAATTATCAGATAGTGGGAGGCATTACATGCCTGTTGCTGTTTTGATTTTACTGCGCTCAGGTCAGTAAAATGTTGTTTACAACTGCCTGTAAAATTAAAAGTTGCTTATACGAATTTGTATTTAAGCAGAGGTCAGTGTAGCTCCTCTACAATAGTCTCTGTGGTGAGTAGAGAAGGTATCGTCACGAAGAGGCAAACAATGGCTTAATTAAAAGAAGCCCAAGGTCAATTTAAATGATCCCCAAGTCTGTGTCATTAGATGGTATGTGAAGGTTAAAGCCTGCCTGCAGGGCTCTGAAGAGGCTGAGCATGTCTGTCTCTGTCTGCTGTACACTACAGTATATGAGAAATTGTAGAAAAACTTTTTTTGCAGTTTGACGAGTTTAAGAGAAACCAAAAGATAAAAAAACATGCAGTTCATGTTCTTGTGTACGTTATTTCTGTAAGATTTTCGACTCATTTGATACAGTTTCCCCAGCATGCCTGCTGGCTAAAATACAATCTGTTTAGGCACTGAGGAGTGGTGCTCTTCCTTTGCTGCTTTTTATTTCGTGTGTCAATCATTCTTTTGCTTTCAACTGCACACATGTCCTCATCAAGAGAAAACAGTCTGTGTGCTTGCATTGACAATTTGTCTTTGTCTGTTTCAGACTTGCATATTCACTGATGGTGAGGACAAGGAGCTGCAGATGAGAACCGGTAAGAAGCTGGTTGTAGGAAAGTACTGCTCATTAATTTTGTGTGGCCTTAATACACTGCACAAAAAAATTCAAGGAACACCGTTTAAGCAGAGTATAGCATCAAGTCAATTAAACTTCTGTGATATTGATCTGGTCAGTTATATAGCAGAGGGAGTTGTTAATCAGTTTCAGCTGCTTTGATGTTAATGAAATTAACAGGTGCACTAGAGGGGCAACAATGAGACGACCCCCAAAACAGGAATGGTTTTAGAGGTGGAGCCCACTGAAATCTTCTTTCCCCTCATCTTTTCTGACTGTTTTCACTAGTTTTGCATTTGGCTAGGGTCAATGTCACTACTGGTAACATGAGGCAATACCTGGACCCTACAGAGGTTGCTCAGGCAGTCCAACTCCTCCAGGAAGCCACATCAATATGTGCCATTGCCAGGTTTGCTGTCTCCCAGCACAGTGTCAAGAGCATGGAGGAGATTCCAGGAGACGGCAGTTACTCTAGGAGAGCTGGACAGGGCCTTAGAAGGTCCTTAACCCAGCAGCAGGACCGGAAGAATTAAAAGAACACTTTGAAAACACATCAGTAATAAAGATGGCGGCACGAGTACATCGCGAGGCTCAGCGTCTCTTTAAGATTTGCAATCTGGCAGTAATCTTCCTGCTCATCTTGGGCCTGTTTAACGCTTTTCCTTAACATCCTACACCCGGAGTGAACTTCTGGACATTGGATCACGTCACTCTGACGATTTTATCACTTCTCATCGACTCATTCCTGAGATCTCCAGAACATCAGAGGCTACGCACTCTACCCGGCTGGGTGGAAGCGCTCGCATGCGGCGTCGAGCTCGTAAACAAAGGTGGGGTAAGCGTGGAGGGCTAAGAGCTAAGCTAAAGCAACACTGCACCGGCTCTCTACCCAGCATTTTCCTCACTAATGTGCGGTTCTTGGTAAACAAAACGGACTAGATATGACTGCATCACCCACAGCAAGAGACTTATGGACTGTAATGTGGCAAAACTGCAGAGTACCAGACAATGCTATCACATTGCCATCACACACTCTGGGCAGACAGAACAGCAGATGACTCCGGTAAGACCAGAGGCGGAGGACTGTGCATTTATATCAACAAAGCTTGGTGTACGGACTCTGTCATTGTTGGGAGACACTGCTCAGCTAACCTTGAGTTTCTCATGGTTAAAAGTAGACCTTTCTATCTGCCACAGGAGTTCACCTCCATCATTATAACTGCAGCCTACATCCCCCTGGATGCAGCCATCAGCTAACAGTCTGCTCACCCAGAGGCTGCATTTATAGTTGCTGGTGATTTAAATCACTCAAACTTGAAAACAGTGCTCCCCAAATTCCACCAGCATGTCTCCTGCAATACCAGAGGAAACAAAATATTGGACCATGTTTACACAAACATCGCTGGAGCCTACACCGCAACCCCCCTCCCCCACCTAGGACAGTCAGGAATAAGAAACAAAGAAAGATGGTCTAAGTACTCCCCACTCATCCAACGGATGAAGCCATCAGTGACAACCATCAGAGTGTGGCCAGCAGACACGGACTCTGTACTTCAGGACAAGTTTCAACATACGGACTGGAGCATGTTTGCTTATCAGGCTACCAGTGGCCTTCACATGGATATTTAACATGTATACCTCTTCTGTGCTGGACTATATCAACACCACCATCAACAGTGTTACAACATGGAAGCAGATCACCACATACCCTAATCGGAAGCCATGGATGAACAAGGAGGTGCGGCTTCTGCTGAAGACCCGCAACACTTCCTTCAGATCAGGTGATGCACAGGCCAACAGCACATCAAGGGCAAATCTGAGAAGGGGCATCATCAAGACCAAGCACTGCCAAGACCCAACAATTCCACCAAGATAAGATAAGGGCAACTTTCAATGTGCACAAACATGCAGGCTGTATGTCAAGATGCTTTAACATGATCTGCTATACTGTAGATTACAGGAATATAAGCAGATGTGCACATGTTTATCCTAAAGAATGGTGT
The DNA here is from genome assembly GCA_036023855.1 of Gadopsis marmoratus. Taxonomy (NCBI): domain Eukaryota; kingdom Metazoa; phylum Chordata; class Actinopteri; order Centrarchiformes; family Percichthyidae; genus Gadopsis; species Gadopsis marmoratus. The sequence goes on along the minus strand of JAVQJF010019607.1, from coordinate 15,694 downwards.
TCAAATGTTCAGTGTTTGTACGGTGTGTCACAGGAAAATGTAGTCTTATGCATGGATGAGTACAGAGTTTATTTTTTAAACAAAGCAGATGGTAACATTTCTGAACAGCATCTCCAGTGCTTATGTACGGTTACCAACATCTGAATTATACAGGTACAGTAAGGTACTGATACTCGACTTTAATTGAACTGTGCTTTCTCTTCCCAGGAGCTGACATCATCAACACTAACTGCTCAGCAGCTCACACCCGGCAGGCTTTGTGCTGCAAGATGTCTGTGGAGTACGACAAATTCATAGAGTCTCAGAAGAAGTGAGTGACAAGTGATCTGTACCTGAACCAAACAGCAGTGATGCAATTAACAGTTAATTAACAACAGTTATTGATGCACCAATAAAACAAATTGACTTACAGGTACAATGCTGACTATGTGTCTGTGTGTTGCAGGTGGTTCTGCCATGTGGATGATGATAACTATGTGATCCTCCCCAGCCTGCTGCGGCTGCTCTCCTCCTACCACCACAGCCAGGATGTCTATCTGGGCCGGCCTAGTCTGGATCACCCCATAGAGGCTGCAGAGAGGGTCAAGAGTGACGGATCGGTCAGTCATCGTACACCTTATTAGAGTTTCTGGCTCCACTAACTTAATTATAGCAGTGTGCAATAAAGCCAAAGCCAAATCCTAACTTCCTTCAGAAACCTGGGTGATGTGACAAAAGCAAGTTGTGTTTTTGTTTTTTCTTCAGACTATTCTTTCCTGAGCTGGCTGGTTTTCTCATTTCAGGTGTCTGTCAAGTTCTGGTTTGCTACAGGTGGAGCAGGTTTCTGTATCAGCAGGGGTCTAGCTCTGAAAATGAGCCCATGGACTAGGTAGGTTATTGATTTTTAAGACCTGTGGGATATGCTGCTCATATCTGAGTTTTAGGAGCATTCTATGGACATGTATACATATGCATTCAGAATTTGCGTCTCCGTTTGCGACGCACGGCTTCTTGCCTCTGTGTGTTGGAAACAAACCAAATCATAATCTCAAAGCACTTTTCTTTTTCATGAAGAGCAGATCTATACTGAAGTCCGTTTTATATTTACAGACCAAACAATTGCAACAAGATGACATTAAATGAGCTCAAATGGTGAAAAACTATGTAGAAAACGTGATGAAAATATATTATTTGTTTTTCACGCAATAATGTGAGAAACATTAGCCTCATTGCATTGTACGTCATGATTTATATGGCCCTCCCCTAAATTAAGGTTATAATACATTTTTAAAAATTCTTTGTTGTCGTAGTGTGAAAACCCACTTTTGACGGGCTTTGTAGGCTGAAACGCTGCCCTCTGGTTACAGTTTGGGGAATTTCATTAGCACAGCAGAGAAGATCCGACTACCAGACGACTGCACCATTGGATACATCATCGAAGCCCTTCTGGAAGTGGCCCTAACGCACACACACCTCTTCCACTCTCACCTGGAGAACCTACAGAAGCTGCCCACTGACACTGTGTTGGAGCAGGTGTGTGTGTGTGTGTGTGTGTGTACGCGTACGGCATAACATTTGACAGACTATAAAGGAGAAGTTGGTTAGTTGACTCGCGTTACGGATATGTGTCTTAATTGGTCCGTAGTAATGATACAAATAATGGAAAATTCTATTAATATAGAAAAAAGAGGTGGCTGAGGGGGTAGTGTGGTCGTCCATTAACCCCAGGGTTGGTGGTTCGATCCCAGCTTCTCCTGCCGAAGTGTCCCTGGGCAAGAAACTGAACCCTGAGTTGCCCCCGGTGGAGGCCAGCATGGCAACTGTGTCCCCATCAGTGTATGAATGTGGTGTGGTAGCCAGAGCCAGAGGTTGGATTGTAATTAAACAAATTAATTGGAAGCAGAAAATCTCTGTTTACAGCCAAAGAGTCTTGTTTTAAATTCTAGTCATGGTCCCCAAAGTTAGTAAAGATACCAAATATGACACGCTGAATTTAGGGAAAATGTCAACAAAATTATAGTGAAAACAGCGACAACATTTCCATTTTAATAAATAATGTAGCTCTAACAAACTAGGCTTCTTGGGGTTTGATAATTCACTCAGTGTAAGCATCATATAGTAACAGTTTCATAACAAGCATATGATGAATATGGATTTTACATTTTTAAACTTCATGATCATGAATCGTATTTACACCTTACAATAAAATGCAGCTCCACTATACACACAAAAATTGTTTTCCCCCACATTTCACTATCATGGTCGTTACTTCCTCTGTAATGTATGGCCTTCGCAACTGACAGTAAACACCTTGTCTTGCTTATATTCCATCCCCTCATCTATTTGCATTCTAATTTGCGTGCATGTTCAATCTAAACATGAAAGATGATCCCAATTTTTGCAGCTCTGAAAAGTGGGACTGGAGGTGTATTTGTTGCTAAATGTGTTATTGAAGATCACTGGAAGTAGTTTAGAAGATTGGATCCCCACTGATTCTTTGATGCATTGCCACCCGGATTCTATGTGATCCCTGGGAACTCTTAAAAGCACTGGAATAAAGGGTTACTGACTTAAGGTGCTACATTTTGGAGTAATTTCACATTTTCCTCATTAAGATTCAGAGTTAGAGTTTGGATCATTTTTTGGCTATAACAACCTCTATCAACTATTTCACATTTCTCAACAGCTGTTTTTCCCATAATGACGCTCTCCCACGATTCATTAAGAAAACACACATCATTCAGCTGATCCTTTTATCCCAACTGTGTCACAGCAGCTTGAGTGCCTACACCAAGTCTCTGCAGGCAGGGGACTCACCACATGATGTTTGGGCTTAATAAAGCTGTGATGTAGCACCAAGGCCCCGTTCTTCAGATGCGGCTTAACTAAATCAGACATTTTATCCCTGTTTACTGTGGTCCAGCTAATCTGGTTCATGGATTAATTTGTTCATCCTGTATGACGTTATCATGAACAACAGTGCAGTCATTATGAAATAAAGGCAAAGAAAGAAAGATAATATTTAAAAAATCCACAATGTTCCCACTGTTTCATTTCATCACCTCAGATATTATCAATGAATATGGTTAGACTCCGAGTGATGTTGGTGCGTGATTGGTGCAGGTTCAAAATGGACATGCGAAATCATGAGCCTGCTATGATGAAACCTCACTAAAAATGTATTTTTATTAAGTTAAGTTTTTTTTCATGGAAATATTAGATTTCATATGAAAGTTGCATCAGTGTGATAAAGTGTGTTGATCTTTCAGGTTGATTAACAAAATAATTACATTTCCCATCTGGTAATATACAGTTAGGTCCATAGGTATTTGGACAGTGACACAAGTTTTGTACTTATGCCTCTGTACACCATCACGATGGATTTGAAACGAAGCAACCAAGATTGAACAGTAGACTTTCAGCTTTAATTCAAGGGGTTTCACAAAAATATCGAAATAACCATTTAATTACAGCAATATTTATACAAAGCCCCACATTTTCAGAGGCTCAAAAGTAATTGGACAATTGACTGACAAGCGGTTTCATGGTCAGGTGTGACCTGTTCCTTTGTTGTTTCATGATAAATTAAGCAGATAAAAGGTCTGGAGTTAATTGTGTTGACATTTGGTAGCTGTTCATAGGAAGTCTCAATATGCGGTCCAAAGAGAGCCATCATAAGGCTGAAAAAACAAAACAAACCTAATGGTAAGACTCAAGAACAGAAAGGCCAGAGTGGACTTTGCCAGAAAACATCTAAAGAAGCCTGGCCAATTATGGAACAAGATTCTTTGGACAGATGAAATCAAGATTAACTTGTACCAGAATGATGGGAAGAGAAAAGTATGGAGAAAGAATGATCCAAAGCATACCATATCACCTGTCAAACATGGTGGAGGTAGTGTTATGGCATGGACATGTATGATTGCCAGTGGAACTGGGTCACTGGTGTTTATTGATGACTGCTGATGTGCTGCTGAAGTGTATAGGACTATACTATCTGCTCAGATTCAGTCAAATGCTGCAAAACTGATGTTGCTTCACCATACAGATAGATAATGACCCAAAATACTGTATACTGCGAAAGCAAATAAATGGAATATTCTTCAATGGCCGAGTCAGTCACTTGACCTCAACCCAATTGAGCAGCTTTTCGCATACTGAAGAAATAACTGAAAGCAGAAAGACCCACAAACAAGCAACAACTAAAGGCGGCTGCAGTAAAAGCCTGGTAAAGCATCTCAAAGGTGAAACCTCGGCATTTGGTGATGTCTTCAGGCAGTCATTGACTGCAAAGTGTTTTCAACCAAGTATTAAAAATAATCCTTATATTTATAATTATGTTAGTTTGTCCAATTACTTTTGAGCCTCTGAAAATGGGGGACTATGTATAAAAATGGCTGTAATTCCTAAACGGTTAATGTGACATTTTTGTCGAACCCCTTGAATTAAAGCTGAAAGTCAACTCTTCAATAACATCTTGATTGCTTCGTTTCAAATCCATTGTGATGGTGTACAGAAGCAAACTACAAATACTTATGCAAATTTTTTAGATAATGGAAAAACTATTTCTATGACTCTCATCTCTTTCCTTCTGTTGCTTTCTGCGAGTATTTCTGCCTCTGGAGCCGTAGAGCCTAGATCTGTGGATGCAGACTGCCTGCTGCCCACATTGCAGCAGTAATGCAGCAATAATTGCAACAGCGGCTCTTGTTATTGTATTGCTATTAGTATTATTTTATTAGTGTTAACAGATACCATTACTGCTAATACTGCTTTGCATCTGTATGTGGATCTGTACTGTACTGCACTGTGTTCTCTTGAGATAACTTTGTTATGATATGGTACAATATAAATAAAACTGAACTGAATTGAAGGAGAAGATGGCAGAGACATTTAACAGGAAATCTCTCATCACCTCCTTTTCTAGCAGTGTTAGGACACTAGTAGATTTAACCAGCCAAATGATTGAAATGATTGCAACATCTTAATATTTGTGGATATGGTTTCTCTCTATGTAGGCTAATCTCTAGAGTTTGCGCAGCACAGAAAGGTAGGTTAGCCCAAACCTCTACCCGAATCTTTGCTTGGGTGTTCATTTCAGACCCTATTCTTATGTAAAAATGTTTTTGCGAGTACTTAAGTACTTTATAATAATTTAACGCGAGTACTCAAATATTGTAATTCCTACTGTCCTTGTAGTGCTCTTTCCTACATTGGGTAGGTAGCATCCAAGCCGTTTGTACAGGCTTGACAAAAACAATGAGCAAAGGTTGTACGTACAGTACAGTATGTTGTCAGTGTAATTAACAGTACTAACAGCTCTGTCACATTACAGAAAGTCATTTAAATCTGTGTTGAAACCAAAACAAACAATTTCAATGTAGCTTTAAATCTGTGACATTTAATCATTCAGATTGCATAGTGGGACCCCGACTGTAGCTGCTTATATTTGCATGTGATCACTGCCTTGAATTAGCATTACAGTATTGATATGACTGGACAACAAGACTGGACTTTAGTCCATCATTCAGTCAGAGAAGAGTATAATATAGATGCCCAATGATCAAACCCAGAGAGGAGACCGGGTCCATTAGGTGCTCAACGTGTTGCAATAACACAAAGTCATCTATCAAAACCTGGACATTCACAAAGGCAACAAAAAGCAGCTCTTACAATGAAGTGCTACATGACCCTTAGATCAAGAGGGGTGAATAACAGAGAACAGAGTGAGAAAAGTAAGAAAGGGAGAGAGAATGAAGCAGCAGTGATAAAAAGCAAATGAGAACAAGATATATTGTATATATTATATTGTAGTACTACACCATCAGACCATTTGCACCTAATCTTCTGACTGTTTCATTCATCACAAACACAGGCTCATACACACATACTTCCCTCCTGTCATGTATCTACTGTGCTATCTTCACTTCACAGTAGTACATTGTTTACCTGTAAAGTGAGACACGTGCTTGTTTGTGTCGGTAGATAACTTGAGGTGCATGTATTAAATTGTGCACAAGTGCAGATGAAGGTCAGTTCATCCATGCTTAGCACAGTCACTCACCTCAAAGTGGAGGTTAATCTGTTTGTACATGTTTGCCTGTTTGCACACACACACACACACACACACACACGTAACAGTGCACACGCATACACTATTTCTTTTATTAAATACGTTGAATTTATTTAACTCAGGGTTTTACACACTGGTTATTAAACTGTTAAAGCTGTACTGATCAATATTTTTAGAATGGATCAAATTACTATATGTAATGTGAAAGGTGTGGCTCATAGTGACAAACCCACAGAGAATTATCGCCTAAATTTGCAGTTACCCTTCATTTCTACAGAGAGTTTTAGTGTCTTTAAGGTCATTGTTTTGCTTCTATGAGCCTGAACAACTTTACTGTTTTAGTTTAGTCTCAGCACTGTCATCCAGCCAGCTTTCAGAAGAAATAAAAGATTTCATAAATCCAAAGTACGCTATCTACCCAGCACCAAACAGCAGACAAAGTTAGCAACTCGGTGGTGAAAATGGATAAGCATTTATCATAGAACCATATATTGGTGTAGGCCAAAACAGAGCTGAAAAGAGACTGAATTAATGTACATTTATCTGACGGACAGAAACACAACTCCAAATAAAAGCTGATGTTGCTCTCTGTCTCCTATTTGTTCCTATGTGTACATAGGAAACCATTGGCCATTTCAACAGGTGACAATACATACTTTACTTTGTTTAAAGCTTGGTCTACTACCCCATTTGGAAAACATCCAATGCAGGTTTAAATTGACCATTAGCTGGGAAATACACATAATTGTTTAATAATAATAATAATAATAGTTACAGAAATGCATCCATAAAGATTAACAGCCAATAATAGCGAATACTAGAATTCAATGTCTGGTCTGTTTATTTCTTCTTCAATAAAATAGCTTCTGATTGTAATTTATATCTATTAATTGGCTTTTTGCCATTTTATTTAGGCAAAATTCCTGTACAGTCTTCAAGGACCACAGTACCTACCATTTTACTACTGCATCTGTATCAGCCAACGCAACCTATACTTAAATAGTCCATTACTGATTGGACAAATAAATAATTCAACAGACAGGCGAGCTGTGCTTGAGCAAATTCTGTTAACAGGCTTTTGAAGACTGTGTGATGGTGATACAGGAGAGAGTGAGCAGGGTGTGAACAAGAGAGGGGGAGATAACTAGGGTGCTACGAAGGGAACAAGGGTTAAGGCTACAGGGAGATACACTGAAATGATAGCTGAGTGCCAGTGCCACCCAAATGGAGGGAGAGAGGGACAAGATGAGAGCATAGTGACCGATAGATGGAGGAGATGATTGAGAGAAAATAGCACAGAGGAGAAATTGATGGAACGTAAAAGAGAGAGACGCGTTGTTTGTGTCTGTCTCAGACTGGGAGTGTTGCTCTCTGTTCACACAGGCTGACCCAGATGCAGCTGAATTAGACACAGTCCTGTGTGTGGAGGTGTGTGTGCATTAGTTTGTGTGTTTGTGGATGACGGCGTAGGTATGAGAGCTACAGAGCATGAGGTACAGAAAGATGAAGAGTGACAGAGCAAGCAGATGTGTCTGATGGTGAAGAGCCCAATGCACTTAGATAATCTAAAAATTAATTCATAGTCTTCTTTGCTTATTCTTTAATCAGGCACTTTTGAATTTTAATGATAATGATGCCAGTTTTAGACTGTATTCTTGTATGGCTGCTTGTGTTCAGACAATATTTAAAGCATTCTTTGTTCTTCTTTTCTATGGCCACTTTTGACCACAGCAGCTGACAATCACACATGTTTGACATGCTATGCCTTATAAAGTTGATATTGTCAAAATGCAGCTGTGGAAGAAGTATTCAGATCTTATACTTAAAGGAAAGAAGGCAGACTAACCATAGCTTAGCTCAGGTTACAGTTACCTAGTTGGCCGCACCAGTCTTGGCAGAAAACAATTGTTAGTTGTATACCTTTGCACCGTTACATCATTTACTGTTGGCTATCATCAACAATTTGTCATCGCACATAAGTTAGAATGGATCAAGTTAGCTGGTAAAGTAATCTGCCAAGCTAGCCGTCTAACATACCAACTGTGGGATATTTTTATGTGATATATCACTGTTAAATCAAGTACCTCAATAAATGACCTGATGTAATTACACAATGATGACAGGCACACAGAGAATAGTGGCAGATTCAGCAGAATGGAGGGAAGGTAACAGAAAAAGAACACGATGATAAGGGAGTCACACTATGCAGAGAACAAAAAAATTAGAACTGTACAAGTTTATTTTTCCAACTGGAGCCCGGCTCAGAAATAATGGTGTATGAAATGTGGCCGGATGTAAAGGGAGTTACAGGGTTAACATCACAGAGGGGAATTTACAGACACGATTGTTTACTGATTGATCAGAGATATTATAAAAAGAAAAGACATAGTAAACAATGGTGTATGAGATAGCCCTATTCTCAAGGTCACAAGGAGGTCCCTAACTCAGGCTTGGAATGGAGGAGACAAGGGTATAAAAGTGTGTGTATGCTTGTACGAGTTCAGTTGCTTTCCGGAAAGGAACTCGGGTGTTGCTGTATTATTGATTGACAGTAAACTGTATTCATTTTGACCTCTTTTGGTCTCAGTTGATTTTTTAACAGTGTTTCAGAATTTTACAATTAGTTCAAGGCGAGTGGAGCATCCTGACGGACATCTGGCCCTTCCGGAGGGGTCCTGAGCCACGACATGACTCAGATAGTATTTTGCTAGCAATAACGTTAGCAAGCAAGCAAGCTAAGGATAGCCAGCTAGGTGTAACTTGATAAATACGTTTATCAGTTTTCTTTTGCTAAATACAGCTACTTGCTGCTGCTGGAAAGAAGGTTCAGTGTTGAGAGAGAAGAAAAATAATAAAACAAGTTTGGCTTCTTTCATAAGAGGAAGAGGTTTACAGAAAATATATACTTATCCCTCACAATGAGGTATTAGAAAATCGACACGAAAACTGACATATTGTTTGGTTTCAAGATACATCCTAGGATGCGCTTGAGACACATCATGAGTGATGTTTCCTGAGGTGTTTCGGGTCTTTCAACACCATACAACAACACTCAGGTGACCCTGACTTGTGTCCCAGGTTGGAAAGTCACTCTTGCCCCAGATGTGGAGATTAGCTGGGCTATGTAAGACACCGTACACAGCTTGGACCTGCCAAGTCCCGAAACCCAGGACATCTTCCTCTCCAGCACTCCCTCCCACCTTGTCCATGCTCCCTGCTGTCTTATGCCTACCATCCTGCTGGTCCGTTCCTCCTCTACACCGGCCCGTACTTTCTCCAAGACAAGATGGCATCTGACCTCGCCATGGGCCTTGTCACGGCGAGGTTGTTGGAAAGCTCCCAACCCTGCCTGATCTGTTGCCACCACACCCACCAAAGCCCTGTGCTAGCTCTGCTAGCTCAAGCGCAAGTAATTTTTACATCCACATATGCTAGCTTGAAATGTGTTTGGATTAAAAATTAAATTACTGCTAACAATCAGCCATTTCACCTGGCACACAATGGAAGAATGTATTCCTCGTGGACCTCCACAGCTGTGTGGGCATTCTCTCAAATGTAACTAGGTAATTAATGAACCTGTCTGTCACACATCAAAGGCACCACCAAGGGAGGGGCAGTCCATTTTAGGGAAATTTCAGAATCTACCCATTGGCAACAGGAACAGAAGATGACAGAAAAGGAGGTAGAAGAGTAAACACACTATCATGTAAATTGAGATCCCTGTGCTTAGATTTAGCTGATTGTGCTTTTACTTTATTTCTTTTCCTATGAAATACTCTAACATGTACTCTTTCATATTCTGTGGTGGTCAATGTAAAACTACTTAAGGCCCTGACCTTTATACTGCTTAAAAGGATAATTCCAGTTTATTGGAACTTAGTTTTGTAGCTTGGACAATCATTTCTACGTGTCATGACAACACTGCGTTAACCAAAGCAATTGCTGATGTGGCAGTGTATATCGTCGCATTCGGGCAGAAACCTCGTTTCTCCAAAAATGGGAAATGAAAAAAACAGTTTTTAAAATGATTTAACACTGCATTGTCAAAGTTTGTACTGTGTCATATGATCAGATATGCCATATTAATATTTTACCAAAATTAACTCAAATGGAGTTAGGTGATTTACCAGTTAATTTCAAGTTACATGTCCGTCATTGATTACAACAGCTGCATCTGAGGTGGCATGCTGAGTGCATCTCATTATGGATGATGATCTTAAGTAGCGACTGATCAAGTGAGCGATCCGCTACAACGTTAGTTTGATCATTTTTGACATCAAGTGTACTATACCTCGGCAAGCTGGCTATACTTTATCATCGTCAGACGAAGTTAGAAGTAATCGGGAAAGTAACTTCCGCTCTGCTGTGTCCCCCACTTCATTCAAGATGGAGGTGGGGCAGACTATGAAGTTTAGCTGACAGTTTGAGGATCCAATGGAGTTACGAGATTGAGTCACACACCCTTTAAAATACTTTTCATTGGTTAAATTATTTATAAAACCCACAGACAGATGTAAAGAGTGACCAATAGCAATGATTTAAAAAAAAAAAAAATACGAGGTTTATGCCTGACAGCGACAATATGTTCTTGTGGTAACATAGTTCTATGGGAGTGAATATGTTGTACGGTAGAATTAATTTCACTTTCCTAGAAAATGGAACATTCTGTGTTTTAACAGTACATTTAGCGACTTTTTTATATTAATTATATTATCTAACAACCATCTTACTATTCCCTTTTTTAATATCAGAATTTTAAGAGTGATGTATGCTTGTTCTTCAATCTGTTTAGTTTTGTATGTGACTGCAGTGTAAATGAATGTATTGATTTTTTTACACATTTTGGAGCTTAAGGTTTGTTTTTTTCACGCACACATTTTCTACATGGAAGAGAGGTTTGTCAAGGAATGTGTGTTAGATTAATCTACGGTAACCCAATGCTGGTATATATGAGTTAGTTTAGGATGTATATTTTTGAAATTATATGTACAGATGAAATAAGTACACCACTTGTCAGTTCATATAATATTCATGGTTTATTGTTGCATTAGTTAATATTGCATTCGTTGATTTATAGTGTGCGCAATTAGCATTTGTATATTAACAATGTTAAGTTCTTTTGAGTATTCTTTTGTTTACTGTTGTTTGGGGAGGCCAGACTTTCGTTGCTGGAGTCACCTAGGGAGAACAAACAAAAGATGGGATCCAGGAAGTGACGGCCTTATAAGCAGGAGTGGCCAATTAGGATTGAACCAACTAGCTGCCATCCCCAGAGGGAGAATGGAAAGATTTTAAATTGTTATCTGGAAAATATAAGTTGATTTGCTTTAGCATTTGGATTTCTTTTGCTGTGTTTAGTGAAATTTTTAATTCAATTTAAAGGCTGGCCAGACTGTTTTTTTAATTAGTATGTGAAATGTTTTTTGTAATCACCTGTGTGTAAATTGGTTTGATTTAATTCAGTTTTATTTATACAGCGCCATATCATAACAGAGTTATATAATAGCACTTGTTAATATAGAGCAGGTCTAGACCACTGTATGTTCCCCAGTGTTCTTTGTTAGGTCAGGTAAGTTAAGTTGGTCACTGATTAGTTGAGTATTCATTTGTTCAGGTCTGTTAATTTGACCTCTTAGCCCACATTCATTGTCTAATAAATGTACATTGGTTAAAATAATTTGATTAGGTAAATAGAAACCCAGTTTCATTAAAAAAAAAATATGCCTGTGTCCTCGTGCCTTCCTGCTCGGTCCCTCAGTGTGTGAAAGGCCTGCAGTGTTAGAGTTTATTATTGCGACCATGCTGACGTGGGGCATTACTGACTGTTTACGGTGTTACAAAGGCAGAGAGAGCCTTTACAAAAGACCTGTGAATATTTCTCAACGAGGTATGTAGATTTATGCACTGGCATTTTTTTCATTGTAATACTTTTCTGCTAGAATGTATTTTGGTGATTGATTTTATAAGAATTTTATTTTTATTTTGTAATGCTGTCTTGCTTCCTCTTTTCTTCTGGACTTGCCCCTAGGAGCATTTATGCAAGTTTTTGCACAACTATAGTAAATACAGTAGGGCAAAGTTGAACCAGTCTTTCCTTGCCTTCATTTCTTCTTCTAAATAGGTTTGACTGACCTGATGCCTGTACTACAAAGCAAGTTCAGCATACCCAGGATATCGTTTCATTATCTGGCTTCACTAAACCTAACAACTGCAGGCATCCACATGACGGTGGTTATCAACTCTGTAAATCAACGCTGGGTTTGCCAGTCTAGCCATTATCACATTCACATAAATGGGGCAGAATATGGCCAATCACAAACATGACAAGTGACTGGCAGCATAGCGGCATACTTTACCAACAAAGAGCAAACTATAATATTAGAGAAATGTTGTCCAGCAATCCGCTAACCTCCCTCTCATCCTGAGTCATGAAGGTGACGTCGTTATTCTCTCACCGCCCCGCCCCGCCCCATCTACTATTAAATTTAGCTATTATCGTAAAATAATCTGTACGAGTGCTGGTATATGGTATATAATAAGTATTATAGTAAAAGAAAACATTTGGTTGTGTGTGTATATGTATGAAAGTGAAGGCAACAGTGGTTATCGGAACACTCAGGGCTGTGACCCCAAAACTGGGAGAGTGGCTCCAACAGATTCCAGGAACAACATCCGAGCTCTCTGTCCAGAAGAGTGCAGTCCTATGAGCAGCTAAGACACTGCACAGGACCCTCAAGCTCCCAGGCCTCTGGTAGAGGAACCGAGCTTGAAGGAAGAACAGACCGTGAGAGGGGAATATCTTTATATATATATACACACAAACTGTACATATAATAAAATAGTGGAAAGCGGGAATGGATGATCCCAGTTAAAGAGTAACTGCCCATGTGGGGCACTGTAGGAAGCAAAGTGAACCTGCCCGCAATTCTGTTTGAGCAAAAGCAGAGCAAATCCAGGAGCAAGCAGGGGCTATCTGAGTGTGAGATCAGGGTTTTGAGGAGTATTACAAAATCTGAACATGAAATAAATAAATAATGCTCTCAAATTTGAAAGAGCATTCTCTTGATTAGAGATAGGAATAAAGCTCCATAGAATGATCACATAAGCAAATCAGAGTCTGCATTGCCTTTATCTTGAAACTTGACCTCTCTTCATCCGTCTTCTTCCTTCTCCACTTGCCCTCTTACTCACAACCACCTGCACTCCCATCTGCACTTCATCCACCTCAACTTGGAGCTCCCCCTGGTCATCTTATCTCTCCTCCCTCCCCCAACTCCATCTCACCCTCTTCATCTCACTTTCTCCCTCACTACTTCCACTCCACTTCTGATCTACACCCTCGGCATCTCCTTCCTCCACCTCCTTCCATCACTTCTACTGTCCTCATTTGCTCCCACTTTTCCTCTTCACATCACTCCCCACCCCCACCTCCTCTCCCTCTTTCCCCCCCACTCTTGTCTCTTTTCCTTTTGTCTAATTCGGCTCTGAATCCCGAGGCTTTGTTGGCCCAAAGTGCTCCGTCTGTGCTTCACTGCTCTCCCCTCCCATCCCCTGCTAGCATGCAAAGAGAAGGGGAGCCACTGACGAGAGCTTTAAGTTATGTAATGAGATCATCTGGGGACTAATGCTGTATACAAGATATACCAAGCAGCCATTAGTGGCTTCTCTATAGCATGACCATTTGTCTGGCTGGTACACACGACTTTTAGGTTCGTCACAGATGGGATGATGGAGGGCCTTTGGCTTGAGCAGCAAGGCTCGATAATACTAAAACCTCCAGATATCAACAGCAACATGTTTTTGCTCATATTGCTAATCCTCTTTCCTATAGTACTTTTGTCCTGGGTCTAGTGTTTACCGGTTTAGCGTCTTTTCAGAAGGTGACACGTGGATGGATTGAGCTTAGAGGGATGGTGGTGGAAATAAGGACAGATGGAGGACAAGGGGATATGTGTATAGGTGTGTGCACATCCATGTGTTGGGGGAAGCAAAGACATGAGGGCATGCACTCACACACACCTTAACACGTGTGTTTGAGTGTGTGTCCAAGACCTTGAAAGCCTCAGTGTGGCCTGAGGACTACTATTACTGACAAGAGTTCCCGGTCTCCCATGTGGGAATCCATGTTAAAATGCTATCAGTAAGCACCCAACTCAGAACACATGTCTCCATCAGCGGAGATCAATATTGACGGTATAGTCTCATCGTGATTGTACAGTGTGGAGCTGAAATGATTTGTCGAATATGGAGCTACGGTGGTAGAGGTGGTCACATTTTATTTCCACGGTTGTGTTATTGTCATGTATCAATCACAAAAACAAAATGTTCCAGATTCTCCAATATGAGGATTTGCTGCTTTTCTCTGTTTTATGTCACTGTAACTTGAATATCTTTGGGTTTTGGACTGTTGGTCGGACAAAGCAAACAATCTGCAGATATCACCTTATACTCTGAGACATTATTAGAATAAAATAATGACATTTTTCACAGTTTTCTTACATTTTATAGATTAAACCCAGGGTTTTCAAAGTCTGACACTGCCCCCCACCCCCATTGTTTTTAGAAGTTGGGAAACCTGTGGACAAAAATTGAGAGATTTGACCCAAAAATCTTAACTCAAGTGCACATCCCATGATGCACTGAGCTCCTCTCTCTCTCTCCAACTGTTCACATTCTTTATTACTCACTGTCTTTAGCGATTTTGTGGGAAATCACAAAGCTGGTTTTGACTGCTCCATCCCATGATGTGTGCAGCTTGTTGATTTTGCAGCGTAGCTAGCAAAGATTCAGATGTCTGTTCCCACAATGCATCAGTCATTTTCTTGGATTTCTCTGTGTGTTTTGTCTGGTAATGACGATTCAAATTGTAATCCTTTAACACAGCGATCTGTACTCCACAAACTAAGAACACAACTTTACCTTTAACTTGATGAGTAAATAAAAATTTAGAAGTCTATGTTTTGTTCAAAACTTTACACTCTGTATCAATCTTTCTTTTTTAACATGAACTGACATCGCAGCCACGCCCACAAGCATGGATGTACGTAAATTTGAAAAGATAGCAGACACCTTCAAAATAAAAGCAATGCTCAGTTGTATTGCGTGAATGATGAACACTTTAATGTTTGATTGCTAATTTACCATTGACCTCTCGCGGGCCGGTCAGGCCAAAGGGCCGTACAATGCCCAGGTCTGGTTTAGACAGTGTTTTAAACCTCCATCTTCCCAAACTCTCACCATAAGAGGCACATTTTCAATAAGGTACAAGGGTCCTAAATTTCAGAACTCTTTTTCTGAATAACTTCTCAATCAATATGCCTTTTGGGGCTTTTTGTCTCTCCCTGCATATACATTCCCGTCATATTTATTTTAACCTGTGCAAATAAATAAAACTCAAAACACAAACTCAGACCATCAAAATTGTAACTGTAACAACTTAGAGAACCATATAAATTAAGACATCTCATCGTGTGCCCAGACTTTTATTATTTAGAAATTTATAAAAGTTTTCATTAAGTGAGCTGCTGATGATAATTTCTGGCTTTACACACCTGGCATTTTCATTTTTTCAATTTCATAATTTGACCCCCCCCCCCCCCACTGTAAAACAACAACAAAAAAAGCTGGAGGTAATCAACAATG
>JAVQJF010019605.1:0-21238 GCA_036023855.1 Gadopsis marmoratus | reverse complement strand
TGAACATCCCCCCCCCCCCCCCGCCCATCATATATTTTCTGAAGTTTGGAGAAAAGGTTCAGGTGAGGGATTTATTGTTAAATGGTTCTGGCACAAAAGTGCTCTCGTTTTAGTGTTATTATAAGCTTATTATTCATGCAATTCACACCCTGGTGACTAAGTGTTCATGTAAAAGGTTGTCACACCAACTCAATCCACACTTGCATTTGCCAGATTTTTTCTTGGTGCTCCGGCATCCCTTTCCACCCAAACGCAGCAGCGCAAAGGACAGTGGTGAACACACATAAACCAGCCACAGCCGGGAGGCGCCATCGGTGGAACACAAACTAACTGAACCGAAGCGGTTTGATTGGTGGTTTTCTGCAGGACAGGTTGGAAATATTGGATGAGATGTTTTGTGGGGGAATCTCAAGGATGACTTGCAGCGTCGCTGTCCTTAGTCTCTTCTTTCTCATTTCTTCATGAGGCAGGCGGGCAGAGGTTGAAACACTTGACACAGGATGGGTGCATTAGCATTTATTCATCAATTCACTGTAAAAAAGATTTTACCCACATAATGAGCACAAGGATGAGAGACATACTTCTGGAAAACGACTACATAAGAACTGTGAGGGTTCAGGTTTAAGGCCAATATAAAAGGATAAATCTGGCCTTTATTTAATATTTTCTTTTAATTGTCAACAAATACAATGAAATGACCAAAAGTAACATTTGCAGTAGTCCGTCTCTCAGTACTTCCCAGTACTTTAGAAATAATCACTATAACAGGACTAATAGTGCATTTGTTGGGGACTATTTTCAGCTGCGGATAAATACACATTTGGTTTTGCTGAGTATTTGTGGCAGCCAGACGGTGTTTATTAAATGATGAACTGCTCAGATAGCAGCCGGGGCCTTTAATTACATGAACTGAAGGTACCAGGCCTTTATCTGAAGAAGGCTTGTATTAGAGGCAGGCCTTTGGTTCTAATTCCCTCCGTTTGATGAGTAGAATTGGTCACATTGATCCGCCCGGTTAAAGCTTCTGCATTACGCTGATACACAACACTTCCTGTGTCTGTTTCAAATGAAAAGCCCTCAGTGGACAGAAACCCTCACCCCTTCATGTCTTGAGAAGGCTTTTATTGTGAAACATGTGTTGTGGATAATGACTCGAGATTTAGCTGTTGCCACCTTGTGGTGCTTGTGTGTTACTACAACACACAGTTTGGCTGAGACATTAACACACAAACACACCCGCAGTTACTGAAATCTGACAACAACACTTTAGATGAGTAATCCAGAACAACAGTGTTGAAATAGTTGTAGCGTTTATTCAATCAAAGCGATGGAAATATACATCATGCTTACCGACGCACTCGTTTTTTCCCGGCCTTTATTTGTTCATGTCGACCACACACCCCGGACGTTACTATTTCATCGTCATGGTCACCCAGTTGAAATCGTTTCTGGATGACAGTGGAGCTCTGTGGAAGGAGGAACACGCTCTATCAGGCTTTGGCCGATTGTTAGCAGAAAGAATCATTTCATTGCTGGTTTTGGTCAAATACAGCTGAATGAAATACTGTGTCAAAATAACAAATAGCTGCGTGGAACAAACCGACACGCTGCATCATGTGAAATGCAACGTAGCAGCAGTGTTCGGGAGAGTGGAGCAGAGTGTCTGAACACGTTCCTCCCGCTGGGTTGAGTGACGGGCGAGATGCATTAATAGCTTTAATGGAAAGCCAACTTCACTCATGCAGAGATACATAATAATCATTTAAACATGTTTCTCTAAGCGCAGCTTTCTATTGCAACCTTTTAAAACAAAGTTAGACAGAGAGTTACAGGAATAATATAAAAGAAGCAGAGGGCTGAAAGAAAAATCTAACGTTATAGTACAGTAATTAATAAAATAGCTATTATGATTAAGGATGGGGCTTTTGGATAAACCTTCCTGCTACTCTTCTTCGGGTGAAATGTACCTGTGAGAACTTTAGTTTCATTTCTAGTTGAGATCCCAAAGTGTCCAACTTTTCCAAATGTGTCAGGAAGCGCTTTGGGAAAACGTTCACAGATCGATGCAGAAATAACCTACAATATTTCCATGTGATGGAAAGGTTTAACCATAAAAACATGGCGTCGCTCAGGGCGGCTTCAGCGAAGCGTGAGAGGAAGCCAGTACTTCTGCACTTCTGGGTTCCAACATAGATCTGGATCCAAAATGGAACCCGTTCCTGCAGGAGACCAGCGAAGGTCGTACGGGTTGCGTGATCACTCCTCTTGCAGATTGCCGAGACAACGCGGCTGATTCAAACGTCGCATCACAAGATTACGAGCTTCTGAGTCACAGTCGTGGCTGCGCTAATCAATAATCCATCCGGCCAACGCCGGATCAGTGGAGGGCGCGGCAGCGGTCAGAAAAAGATTGCGGAATCACTCGAATGAGAGCTCCACGTGTGAGAAGGCACAAGTGGCTGTTAGCCGGCGAGCGCGGGTCGCATTAGTATGCGTGTTTTCTCATCCCAGGGCTGAGTACGTGGCAGAGGGCCGAAAGCAGCAGCCATTTGGAGACACAGTCTCCGAGCGGCCACTCGCGGGCTCCCGTCCAAAGGTCGAGCACCTCTGGAAATGCAGCGAGCCGGCCAAGGCGGCACGAGCCACGTTACTGATTATCAGTCGTTTAAATCGTTGTATGCAAACTATTCTATGAGGCGTTTTACTGTTCCATGCAGCGGTTACATGTTTAGCAGCATTAGCAGTAATCACAGACCAGTTAGGCCCATAACGAGAGGGTAACTGCAGGGTACACTGATGTCGTCTTTACATCATCTTTTTATCGCTTAGAGCTCTTGTTTTTGTATTTATTCATCTTTTATCTTGCTTTTAATCTTTTACTGCTTTCCGTTTTATTGCTTTCGGAGTATCCTGTTTTTTGCTTCGTCTGTCAAAGCACTTTGGAAACTGTGTTTTTTTTAAAGGTGCTATATGAATAAAGTTATTTGTTTTATTATTGCAATAACGGACATGACCAGGCACACTGGTGGCTCATACTGCAAAGATCGGACAGAAACCCAGTCGTTCCCCAGATCTCTGTATGATTTAGGTGAATAAAGATGAAGCATAAATAAGAAAGAGAACAATATGCAAATTGTCTTAATCTCACCTCTTGGCATCCTGTCAAAAAGGTCTCAAACTTTGCAGTGGCAGGTTGTTTTCTCTCTTATGCCAATAGCTTTGTTTATACAGCACCTGTAAAGACAGAGTTCACAAAGACGAAGCAAAAGCAGGACACACGGAAGACATTACGACAGAAAGCCAAAGACACAATCCATCACAAATGAATACAAACAGAAAAGAGTAAAAACAGCAAAGGCGATAAAGACACCACGTGAACGCAGGTCCATGAAAATGGGGTTTAAGAAGCGACATTAAAGAAGCCTCGCCCACCTCTTTATGAGTGAAACTGAACGTAATGCACACGTGGAGGAAATACAAGGAATCAAACAGCTGTCGGCCTCAGCGCCAGCAGCTAAATGCTAACATGCTGATGCTAAGCAGGTATAATGTGTCGTAGTTTACGTTGGTACGCCAACATTTGCTAGTGTGCACTAGGCACAAAGTGCAGCCGAGGCGGTTGGGAACTGACAATAATTGGACAAACTGAAATTTTTAACCTGATGATGGCGCTGGAGGAAAAATCAGAGGATGACCAAAATTCATCCTGAGGAGAACATGAATGTCTGAACCAGATTTCATGGCAATCGGGACAGAACTACCCTTCCATCCACAGAGGGGCCTCAGAACGTCAGAGTCAGACTGCTGCCACAAAGAGTGTGTGAGAGAGAAATCACTTCATTTTCACAAGGCTTGTTGCATCCATTGTTATCCATCCATTCGTGGAGGAAGCAAACGCTTCCTGTTCCTCTTTTACAAACCGACAAATGTCAAAGTTCCTCTTCTCTCCTCCCGTAAGTCGCGGCATCGCCAGCTCTCGTTCGAGGAGGCTGTAAAGTGAAATCTGCAACAACAAAAAAAACCCAAACCCTGAGCTGTTTAACAGCACACACGATAAATTAAACCTGTGATGGAAACACCACGACAGCGTTCGCTTTTTCACTTTGCTCCGATTCATTATTTTCTCCCCAAGATTTTCTTTCTCCACTTTGCTCGCAGACGTCATTCGGATACAAACGGGTCCACCTGGATGCACCATGTGGGTCCAGGGGGGTCTGTCTGTTAACACAACTGTGTGCGGCGCAAATTCAGCCTGCAGAGATAACAGACACCAAAGAATATCCAACGAGACGTCAGCTGTGTTTGAGAGTTAACGGTGCTCCCGAGACAAAGAGAGGAAGGCCGACTGAAGCAGTTTGAATCGCACAGCAGCTGTCCGACTGTGAAACCACGTCAGACATGTTTTAACATGTTCATACTGTTTTATGGCGTCATACAAGTGCCATAAAAACATAATACATCTGTAAAAGAATAAGAAAATAAGTGTGGAAATATAAAGAGTAATAGTAAAATAGAATAGAATTGTAAGCATTTTCATTTATTTAAATGCGTTTTCACTGTTATTTATTTTTATATAATGCCATTCATTTATTTTTATCCGTTTATTATTTTACATTTCCCCTATTGGAAATGTAAAATGTATAAATATATAATAATATGAACAAACAGAATAATAGATCAATTAAAATGCTTAATTATTTTATTTTTTTCTATTTGTCTGTTTTCTATTGTCACATTTATTTGTTACTATATTTCTGTGTGTATTTTTTCATATATATTTTTTCAACATTATTTATTGTTATTTTCATATCATTTGTTTTTATCCCTTTATTTTTTTTATTCATTTGCATTCCACCCCGATTGGAAATTTTATAATATATAATATGAACAAATAAAATGCTTAAATATTGTATTTTTTTTTCAGTTTTCTATTTCCACAGATTAATACTTTTTGATCTCCTATGACTCCATAGGAAAGGGCACTACTTTTAATAATAATTTGCATCTGATGTGTTTCGCAAAATAAAAACTGATCTTGTTAAAATGACAAAATTCTTTTTTACTAAAAATCCAGAATCTATAAATATAAGTTACTTCCACACTACTGGTGATGTCACAAATCATACCCTGAAAATGGGATTTTCTTTTAATGAATAGAGAAAACTTTCCCACTTCCAGCAGATGAACATGAAAACGTCCTTCTGGTGACGTCGTTCTGCACAGTGACGCTCAAACATCCAACTGTAGGAACAAAAAAAGACATGTTTTTTGAGTGAAGGGGAACTTTAAAAATATTTGTGGACATTTCAGTTCAACACAAGACATCACTGTTACATTATAAACTCCTTAATACACCAACAGCCTGCAAAATCTCTGAAATCTCAAGTGGCTGCTCAGCATGTGCAACTGCCTGGATATGTTTCATCTGCGATCTGCCATCTGCATTGTTCTCACTTGTTCAGAAGCCCAGAACTGTCCCTTCATTTGCTGTTGGTTCAGATCCAACGCAGCGATACTTTGATTTTCCACATTCAGATAGATACACACACACACACACACACACGCGCGCACACGCACACGCGCGCACACGCACACACATACGCAGACAGACATACATACATACACATACAGACAGACAGACATACACATATATAGTTTTTGACCTGGATTTCAGTTTGTTCCTGCCGGTTACAAACTGTAGATTTGAATATTCTGGCCAATATTTTGCCAAGATATCACGTGAAACGATTTCAGAGAGGCTGTAGCACTCCGTGTGAGGAACAGTTCAAATGGCAGCCGTGAACTTGCCAGTGTTCCTCTCCGTGTTCTTGCAAATTGACAAAAATTGTGAAGCCAATGCAGCAAGCAAAATGATCCTGTTCAAACTCCGGGAAACATGAATGTCTGCACAAGTTCCCACTTCCTGCTGTCAGGATAAATCTCTGTTGAACACAGCGAGGTCACAGATACAGCAGGAATATGCACCTACACTGAAGCTCTGACTTTGTTTCTTTGGGATATTTGTGCACTTGACATTTCCCCACGGTTGCCTTCTCATGAGCTCCTCAGGCGGCAAACCTCCCAACTGTTCCCGCCTCGCGCTTGAAGACCACGAGCCTCGTCTTAAAAATCACTTTTGAAGGCTTATTTTAAATCACAAGGCATTTAAAATTTTCAGGTTTATTTCATTCTTACCTATCGAGTTACACTGTATTTTATTGACGTTGCACGCAAGACGATTCATTTTCAATCCAAAGGGATTTAAGTATTAACCCATTATTTTACCTTTTATCCTCCATTATGCCCGCCTGTTTATTCATACTTTACTGTATTTTATTGTCTTATTGGTTGGTTGTACAGCACTTTGATGCTGGTTTTTGGTAAGTACTACACAAATAAACAGAAGAGGGCTGCATCGCTGTCCCTTTTTTTTTTAAAAACATATGCACGGCGTCGACTTGCTGTGTGGCTGTGCAGCAGCTCTTCTCACAAAGCTTTCTTTAACACGGCCGCCGAGTAAAATTTGAGGAACTCCGAAGTTTTACCAGGTGCAGCTAACTGACAGTCCGCCGGCTGTGAAGACGGAGAGGTGCACCCACCAATCAACAGCGGCCTGGCTTCAACTGGCATCAACGGGGAAAGTGTGTGAAAGTACGACGGAGCTGCAGGTGTAAATAAAGACAGTTCTTGTTTATTGACCATAAAACATCCTTCAAGCAATAAACCCAT
Organism: Gadopsis marmoratus; assembly: GCA_036023855.1. Lineage (NCBI taxonomy): Eukaryota > Metazoa > Chordata > Actinopteri > Centrarchiformes > Percichthyidae > Gadopsis > Gadopsis marmoratus. The sequence continues at coordinate 14,509 of JAVQJF010019605.1, read as the reverse complement.
TTCAAGGTGAGGTCTCTGTACAATGCTTACTGAGCAGTTTTATTTATATAGAAAACGTATGAGGGGCCGTGCTTAAAAATCACACGGCTCCTTCAAATTTAATGGCAGGTACTCTGCAAAAAATTACAGCATTCCATCAACAAATATTTTCAAGCAATAAATATGCATTTATAAATAGTTTACATTTACAGCAAAATAAAAACACAAATTAAAGTTCACTCTTGTTTATGTGCAACCCTTTCTGTCTGGGACTTGGCCGTTTGTCTACAGATGATTTCCCCCCCCACCTACCTCAAAAGTAACCAAAGACTCAGTTCCAGCTAAATAAAATTAAACGTTTTAACTGATCATTAAAAAGAAAAGGGGGAAATGTCACAAAGAAATGTGTCACTGAACTTTTCACATTACAAAACTGTTTTTAACCTCGTTTTCCTGACCGTGGAGGTGTCTATCGAACGTACAAAAAGACCGGCTATGCTAAATACTCATCTCATGGTGGGGGAGGGAACAAAGCTCTTGTGTCAACTCACACAACAGGATACAAAAGTGGAAAAAGAAAACTATCAAGTCAGTAGTCTTTGTGTGACGATGTTGCTAGTTAAAACTAAAATATGTACAAAACTTTAATTCATCATTTTTATGTGGGGCTTTGTGTGTTGTCTAGTGGAGTCCAGCTGAGCCAGCAGTAGAACAGTCTGGTCATGACAGGAGGAGCTGCCATCCCCCTCCAGTCCACCAGGGGGAGGCACACCACACTGGGAAGATTGCATAGACACACAGCTTTCACGCAGCTGCCTTATGGGATAGCTACAGAACGCCATTTGAGGACTGCCGGCTTACTTCCTGAATATCAGGAAAGAAGAAGGAAAAAAAAAAACAACCTTTCTGGAGAGTTTCTGATTAAGTCCGTTGTGGTTCCAACTGTCCTCAGAACAGCAGTGTTACCATCAAGAGGAGGAAGGAAGCGGACTCGCCTGCAGAAAAAGAAAGAAAGAACACACTGAGCTCTGCAGAGAAAACCCGTGAACTCATGACATGAAAGTGGGAAACTAAATGGTCTCCTTTATGTTTAAATTGATCTAATCTGGTGGTTTTGTGCTCGATACTTACGAGTGTGAACTGGTCGTAAACCTGCATGAGGTCCTCTATCTTGTACTGCTCTAGCACCACGAAGTTGTCCAGGTTGGTGCTCCCCTTGCGGGCACAGTCCTGGCAGTGAACCACGTATGTTTTCCTGCTGTTGCTCTCCGTGGTTACAAACAGCAGGTCAAACACCTCCACCTGGGCGTGAGACGACGACAGAAACGTTAAAGCAGAAAAGAACAGGGTCATTCAGGCAGCAGGAAAGCAGCAGGCGTGGCGTGGCGTGGCGTACGCTCACTTACCTCGCAGATGCTGCAGTAATGTGCCGGCTCGCTCTGGGTCCGCCCGTGCCACACCAGTTCTTTCCCAGCAGCCAACAGCAGTTCCCGCTGCATCTGACACTGCTTCAGAGTCCGTAACAAACAATACCTAAATGCACGGAAACACACGCTCGGTGAGTTTGGAGCAACACGGAAACACACACACACACCCAGCAGTCGTATCAGAATTGCAGAGTTCTCACTTTATCATCTCAAAGAGCTTGTGGTCCGACACTTTGATGTTCCTGGCCATGTTCCAGGAGAGATGGATCATGGGGACGATGGATTTGACACTCTGAAGTTTGTTCCACTCGAAACGCTCCACTGCCAGCTTGTACTGATAGGCTGAGGACAGAAACACACGTCATGTACACCTGACCATCGGAGGCACCGTGTGTTCATCCAGCGGAGGTTTACTGAGCCTACAGGCTGTTTGTCTCACATTCAGCTGTACTTAAGGGACTATCCATAATATCTAATCCCTTCTTCCCTTTCTCACCTGTGAGGGGTCCGACATTCCAGGCCACATTGTTACACCAGCCGATGGCCTGAACCCAGTGAACGGTGCCCGTGTTGAGCCACACCAAGTCCCCGGGACGCTGGATGAACCGGTAAACAGGCACGTTGGTCTCGTACAGGTCCTCCAGGTTGGGCCACCAGGAACCCATCAGGAAGTTGATGTTGTTCCTGCAAGAAAAGGTAAAAAGGTATCGGCATCAGCGCCAGGGGGTATTAACCGAGAAACGTCAAGAAAAGGTATCATTTCTGGCGACGTACTTTTCACAGAAGTCGTGGATGACACCCCAGTACGCCTCGGGCACGGCAAACCACTCGCAGTCCCCGGGGCCAATGTTGATGTTGACTGAGCAGAAGTTGTTGTTCTCTTGGTGACCTACAAAACAAAAAGGATGTGATTACTAACTCGGAAAAAAAAATAACAAACCCTGCAGCGATATTTATTCTGTGCATGTGTACCTGGTGTCCTGCTGCCGGGAACCTTCATGTAGAGCTGGACAGTGTTCATGCCCAGGATGGTGTGTCCCACGTGGCTGAGCAGATTGCCGGCTGACACCACCCTGGCAAAGGCTGGCAGTTTCGACAACTCCTGGAGCTGCTGTTTCCACCTGTAAAAAAGGGCAAAGGTTAAAAAGTTTTCATGTGGCAATAAAGGGACCATTAGTTATTCCAGTCTCCCAACTGAAGATGAAAAGCGCCATGTGAGGAGAAGATGCGAGGGGGTTTAAAAACAGTTCACTCACTTCTTTTCGTCAGAGAGGTCGATGTTGGTGCCAAATTTGATGTGTTTGAAAGAGCCTTTCCTGCGCCGCAACATACTAAGAAGAGGACGAGAGTACGATGTGGTTAGCAAACAAGCCCACGCCGAGAGGAGAGAAACCTGAGGAGACAAGAGCGGCAAAGGAAGCTCACCTGTCTGAGGAACCGGCTTCTGCTTCCACCTCCTTCTTCTTCTCATTCTCCTCCTGTCACACACACCAAAAAATAAATAAATAAGCATAGAAAGTACTGGAAGCGTTTGGAGAGAGTCCTTAAAATGAGCTAAAAATCAATTAAGTCAGTACAGTTACATTTGTTTTACCATGGACATGAACTCACATTTCAGGCATCATACCAACAAGGATGGCTGGTAACATAGTACTCGTGTATTATTTTAGGCCATATAATCTGATAACATATGTAGCAAAACCCATGGACTCATGGATATAACACATCCTTCACAGTATCAGTGCGTCGGTAGTCCCACTGACCCGTAGAGACTCCTGGAAGGACGAGGCCTGGTACTGGGCGTATTTGATGATGGTGGTGTGGGAGCGACTGCTCTCGCAGCGCCACATCTTCCTGCTGCCGGTGGGGTCCCAGTTCTCGTCGGTGGGCTGGGCCAACTGGGTCCGCACCTCCACCAGGTGGTCTGGGTTGGCCTCCACCAATGTCTTAGTGGAGAACAGTCCCAGATCTGAAGGAACGAGTATAATTTTCAAACACTACCCGAGAGGAAAGAATGTTTTTTTATATTTAAGCAAATTATTTAATGGCTTTCATATCCACATATAAAAATCCTTTTTCAACCTTTTCTTCTCGTTATCTTCTGACTGAGGGAGAACGAGCTGAAACTAGAAGAAGCTGTCGATCTCACAGCAGCAGTTAGGTTAGAGGGGGCGGGTGGGCTGCTGGTTCTGTGTCAGATTGTCTTATTGTATCTTTGGCTACATGACTCTTTACATACCAGCAGGGAGCAGCGTGGCAGGTTAGTGTATTGGTGCAAAACAGTGCAGCGAGTCAGTAAAGTAGAGCAGGTGTTTGTAAATGATGGTCAACTAGTTTCCTCTGCAGCAAACACGTGCAGTAACATTTTCCACTTGCAGGTGGTGCTGTTGTCATACATGTCAAATTAATCTATACCTCCCTTCCCCATGATCACAGAGACACACCCACAGAGCCACGTGAGACTGGACCAGACAGAAACACCCAGCTGCCGTCACCATCACGTGTAAAATCAAAGTGTTCAAGATTCTCAAAACGCAAACATTCAGTCCGTGACGCACGCTCGTACCTAGTTTGAGTGCTCCGGCCAGCCCTCTGATGACGGTGACCGGGTTGGAAGGGTTGGTGCAGAACTGATGCAGAGGAGGGAAGAAGGCGTCCCGCTTGTTTTCTAGCTGCATGTCAGAGGGGAGACAGAGGAGCGGTCAGGGAACGTGGACTCCAGACTCATCGGGAGCATCAACACATAAAAGAGGACTCGTGTTTGTGTTTAGTGCTGCAGCCAAGATACAGTTTGTCTAACGCTGCACACGACAACACCATGAATACTTGTCCTTCTATGGTGCAGCTGCACGCACATAAATACTGGGAGTTGGAGGGTTGAGTTTGTCCTTTGGCAATGAAGGAGAGGGCGGGCAAGGGGTTCGCGGCGGAGGACACTTGTCCAGGAGGATGCTGCTAGTCGACAGGCCGTTCTTCCCCAGGTTCCTGCAGCCGGGGGGGGGGGGGGCAGAAAAGAAAACTAAAAAAAAACATCTGCAAGCGGACACTGAATTCTGTTACTTCATTCAACAACAAAACACTTGCAATTAACTGTATACAGGGTTTGTACGGATTTATAAGAGTAAAATTCAAGCACTTTTCAAGGTAACTAAACCAAAAAAAACAAACAGGTTGGCAAAGACTATCATCACACCTGAAAAAATTCCAGGAGACAAGCAAATGTGAGGACGGGATCCGTTCATGACTGTCGATGACAAAATACCAGATTATGTTGAAGAAAAAAAAAAAACATTTTTCAAGGACAATATTTGGATTCAAGCATATTCCTAAACTTGAAAACTTAACAGTTAATTTTCCAAACTTCGTACAAACCCTGTATATAACTGCTCATCTGTTGGACATTTGAGCTTACGGGATCAGGCCTTCGTTAAACTTGAGACACTTTTCAGTAAGAAGCAGCAGTGAAGTGCATCACAGGGACGTCCAGAGCTGATTAAAGCGTTTGTGAATTAACCAGTGCTGCTATACAAACACCTCTGCGGACATTTTTAACAGAAATGTCTTTTTAGCCTAGCTTTCACTTGAGGTGCCTCGTCACGTGTTGTCGCTAAGCTTTTAAGTCTTACTCGTTGGTGTTCATACTAGTTCTAGCCCTTGTGTTAATTTTATTGACTTTTATCTATTTTTAACATTTTATAGCTGTAATTTTTAGTCTTGCATAGTTGTTTTTACTTTTCCGTCTGTGCTGTTTAGCCTTGCTCTGAAGCACTTTGGCCTGCATGTTTGTATGACAGGTGCTACATAAATTTCACGTATGAACGTGTCGCCGCAATCATCGAGTGTCTTTATTTATTTTTAAATGTCAACGGGCTGGTCACCTCGTTCAACAACACAGCTTCTGGTTGGTTAGCTGACTTAATTCCACCAGTAGCTGCAATCTCAACCTCGTTCAATGAGTTTAAAAAATCATCAAAAATGCTGTGGCTCATTTTTGGATTACAGACATTTAAATTACCAAAACAAATAAGAAACACCACCAAACAAATGTTCTTCCAATAAGGAATTCATCACTGATTCCCAACATAGTAGCAATACTCTGACACACAAAAAAAAGTAACACCACATATGGTTACAGCATAATTTGGGGTAACTGGTGCCATGCAGGCTTCTTACCTGCATGCTTTGAGCACTTCACTGGAGCTGGGATAGATGGAAACCGAGGACCAGGGTGCCAGAGCAGCAGCGTGTCTATGAGCACCCACAGAAGACTCCACCTTCAGTGGGCTCTGGGAGTCCTCCAGCCCCTTCCCGTTCACTGCGAGTCCCTGGCTGTTGGAGTTGGACGGGCTGTTAAGGCAGGAGAGGCTGTTGGTGGGGTGAGGGTCTGCTGAGCACGGAGAGGGCGTAGCAGTGGCTAAAAGTGGCGAGGACGCCACCGGCTGCTCTGACATTGGCTTGGCGGCACCGTGGAGACCCGGGTGGACGTTGTTGACTTTCTCTGAGGCGGGCCCTCCATGGTTACTGTTACCGTCATTACTGGTAGTATTGGCTTTTCCCTTTAGCAAGGCTGAAAGCTGAGGATTGTCTGAACTGAGCACGCCGGGGGCAGGAGAGCCAGGCTGAGACAGGCTAGCAGAGCTGTCCGTCACCCGCGGCTGGACGTGATTAGTCAATCCCTGCGCGGGGTTGGTGCTGGGACTTTGGGACGTCCCTGCGGAATGCCTGACAGCGGCCTCCGGACCTGATGGCAAAGTGGCAGCTGCGCCATTGCTGCCCCCTGAAGGCGTGGTGTCTTTGGTGTGGACCCCTGAGGTAGTAGCAGAGTGGGAGGGCGAGGACAAGTGGTTGGGTGTGGTCTGGGGGGAGGTGGGGGACAAAGAGGAGGCTGAGGAGGAGGCAGTACAGGGCCCAGAGGAATGTCCAACCTGATTCAGAATGCCAGAGGAAGAGAACGAGGTCTGAGGGGAGGAGGAAGAGAAAGGGGGTTCTCCATTGGGACCTGCCGAATGCGAACCTGGACCTTTTTGAAGCCCCTGGACAGAGACCAAAAATACACAATTAACAATACATTCAGTAATACTTTCAATAATGATAACAGACCTGAAATGGCTTTAATGCAAAAGACAACACCACAGGAAAAAACAAATACAGCGAGGTAAACATGAGGCCCGTCAATACAGGCTCTGTACCAGAAATCCGATTTGAAGACATTTAAAGCTGTGTCTGGGATTTAAATAGACTTCAATTAAAGCTTCTGCATTTAAGAAAAAGAAAATAAAAAGGTGACAGGAAGTAGCAGCATTTTCACACACACGTGCAGAGCAGGCTGTTTCCAGTGGCAGTGACCACCGAGCCATGTGAAGGACAGAGAAACGCCTGGAAACATCAATGGAACAGTGGGATACCTGAGTGGTAGTGTTGCGTTGTTGGCTCCTCCATGTCTCGTCTGCATGACTGGGACTACTGGTAGTGCTGCTGGTGCTGGGGTGACTGGCGGCTGTGCAGTTGTGAGGTAGAGCGTTCTCCTGCGAGTAAGGCACGTTTCCATTGCTCGCGCCGCCGCCTCCCAGTCCCAGGGTGTGACTTTTGTCCAGGTGTCCCAGCAGGCTCGCAGAGGGACTTGAAGAACAAGATCCATTGGCTGTGGGCTGGGTGACACACGGGGACCGGATGGCTGCGTGGTTGAGGGGGGAGGTGCGGGACAGGCCTGCATGGCGGTGCGAGGACTCCGCCATAGGACCATTGGGGAGGCTGGGCCGCGGCTGGCCATCCGCTGCTGCCTGCTGCCTCATCTGACGTGGAGATGCACAAAAGATTCAAACCACACGATGGCGGTGAACCAACAACGCAACCTGTTAATACCAAGACAAACGGGTAGCCGACACTAAAGTCTCTATCGTTGAAATCCTGCATGTGTGTACCTGCTGCTGATGTTGTTGCATGAGAGAGAACTGGTTCTCCAGCTGCTCCAGCATCTGCACCTGGGGGGGCTTGAGGTTTGCTCGGTTGGTCCGCAGGTGATCCAGGTGCTGCACATTGCATAACAGTGGTGTATGGAGTCAGCGGCTCACAGTGAGTTTTAATCAGCAAAGTTAATTACACGAGCATATGTACATTATTTTGGAAATAAGCAAATACTGTTTTGCTAAATTAACGTTAAAACGTAAATGTGGGCTCATGTGGGGCGCACGGAAAATTTGCATTTGTGAAACAATTCAGAAATGTTTAACCGTGCTTTTACAAAAGATAGAACTTTTTTTTTATCCTGAAGGAAATTCTTGTGCCAGAGATTGCTCTGAACATTACAACATAAGAACGATAGAGTAATAAATGCAAAGTGTAAAAGCAGTAAAATGCCTACACCAGTGCCTGATACAATAATAAAAGTAAGATAACTATAGTTTATTTTACTAACCTAGAATAAGTAATATAGCACATGATATAAAAGTAATATTGGCAACAATTTAAAAGTAATTGTGTAACTTTTTATACTGAACTTGATGAATGAATGAACTTGGCATATAGAGTCCAGCTCAGGACTTTTGCTGCATCTCTCGAAACCTCATTCTTTGCACTACCCAATAAAAAACATCAGAAAGAAGACCTTTGTGTGTGATCCAGGATCTCAACTATCAGCTCATGAAACTCTGCTGACACACTCCTTTTCTCGTCAGGGTGGAAAAACAGTATTTAGATGCATTTTTAAGCCACAGAACAGCTACCGAGGCTGCACCATAACCCAGTAACCACAAGTATAAATCCAGCTTCAGGTGTGGTTTCACTCATAGCTGCATTTACATCGTCTTTCTGTACACATTGCTAATATTGCACAGATAAAAAAAGATGAAACCGAGACATTTCCTACCTGGAGCTTCTGGGCTGTTAGGTACCAGCTGGGGACCTGCTGTTGATTGGGGCCGTTTGCCCAAGAATCTGCAATACCCTGCAAGTGAGACAGAAACATGTGCCCCATGGCTCACCTTCTCTATTGTGCAGAAGAATAGTAATGTTAACCGTCTGAGCTGTACCTTGGCTGGGCTGGCAGTGCGCTTCTTCTTGGCAGGACTGGCCTGGGGGTCTGTGTGACTGCTGGCGGACTGGCTTCCCTCCCCCTTACAGGCCTAGAGAGCCAGCACAGAGACACCGCTTGTGAGCGAAGGCACGCTGGACTAACAGCAGCAGCAGCAATGCTTCTTACAAGTTGTCTTCTTCAAGCAAACTACAGTTCAACTGCACAACAACTTGTGGGCGTTTAAATACTGCACGTTTGACAATACTCTGGTTAAAATATGGTTTGAGATTGCCTTAATCTAACTGGCAGAGGTTGATTAAGGTCATAATCAGAGTATTCATGCTGTGATTAGGATGCGGGGTAATGCAACACTAGCAGCATTAGGTTGTTAGACATGCAGACCACATGCTCTGGTCTCTTTTCACTGGCTGGTGACTCAAATCTATGCAATGGGTTGCTACATCAATACCGTACACAGATAACATGTGGTACATTTACTCAAACCACTCCTCAAACCTCAATATTGGAACAAGTAAAAAGTTTATTCTGGGAATTTCTTTCATTAGAAAGAACATTTCTGTTCCTCCCATTCCTCTGTGATTGGTGATAGTGCAGATCAAGCAAGCGCTAATGATGGAAATGATGTTATTTGTAAGCAAAAGGGGATGATGTCGATGTTGACGATTATAAATAAACAAAACTGCATGAAAACAGATAAATGAAACGAGAGGTGCGTATGTAGCTATGGTTCAATGAATTCCGGATGACCGTCAGAGGCAGAACTTAACACTGGATGTTATCCGTCTCGTGAACGCGCAGGTCGCGTGTTTAATATCAACAAAGTCACATGTGACCCGGGATGACGTAGGGTGTATATAAACCCTGGTCATCATGAAAGATGACCCTTGTAACTTCTCGAAGGTAATCCGCGAACGAAGCTTGGCAAGAAGCCGTGCAGCCACATGTTCTGAAGCTACGGTTTCATCCTCCAGAAGCTGCGACTGGAGAGTCATGGCTACACTCCAAACTGTTGACAGATAACATCCAGTGTTGAGATCTGGAGGTCAGGAAGAATGAAAATATAACTGTTTATCAGCGGGGAGGTCAGCCTTCACATCTATTGTTCTGTCTCATGTGACGAGTAAAACTATTTATACCCTTTATATGAACGTCAAATACGTGACACAAAAATACATGCATTCACACTACTTAATATACTAAACCCATTAAGCATGCAATTTCAACCTCTCCGTTTGCCAAGTACATTGGAATGACTGAATCTTTGCATTTAAGGATAAGACTTAAAGACTTAACACTTGTCATGTGACACAGAGAGGCCTCCCTCTATGAAGGGCAACTACACTCTGGTGGTTAGAATATTGATATATGGACCCCGCTCCAATTCCTTCAGACTGTATCCCGTTATCTTCCGGTCCAGAAGTCCAGATTGGCCACGGATGCAAACCAGAATTTTAGTAACATCAGTATTGACTGATGTGGAAGAAACGTCTCAAAGTATCAGAGCGAGGCCTCGGCTTCAAAATGGTCCTCATAAATGTATTGTTCAAGTAATTTCCAAGAGGCTGGAGTCTCTTGTATAAGCTGGATCTCACCTGCTGTGCCTGTGCAGTGTTCAAGGCCCCCTGCCTGGACGTGAGCTCAGCAGGAATGGGTAGGCTCCATGCCTCCTCAATACTAGGAAGCATTTTACTCTTATTCTGCAGACTACCTGGCTGTAGGTTACACAACTGAGCCTAGGAGAAATTGTGCAAGACAAACTTTAGTGCTGAACCTGGGTTTAACAAGAAAGGCACTACAAAGACTACTGCTTACTTATAAGAAGGTGGTGTTTTAGGAAACTATACAGAATAAAACAGAAGTGTTCAATGCCATGAAGGTATGCTTTACAATTACAAGTGAGAAAAATGTGTTTACACACACAAATATGAATTATTATTCATATCTTAGTGGGCAGAAATCAAAATGACAAAAAGCACAATCTGCATTTTAAAAAGCCGATTGCTTTGACAATAAAAAACACACAGCACTTCAGTACAGTCACACCCCAGAATACAGCACAACAAACAGGGTTGCTTGATGGGTATAACCGATCTAAGTGCCAGCACTACCTGCAGCAGTTTGATGCGCTGTGTGAGTGCAGCGGTGTTGAGGCAGGCCTTGCTGCGCGTAGCATTGATGTAGCACTTGATAGCGTCATGCGGCTGGCCGCAGGATTCGTAGAGCGTGCCCAGGTCCATCCAAGCAGCCGCGTGGCTGTGGTCCAGTTGAACAGCACAGATGTAGGCCTGCAGTGCATCCATAGGCTGGTTCTGCTGCTGGTAGAGCACCCTGAGGGCAGAGCGGAGAGATTAGTCTCCTGCAATCTTCCAGGATTTAGGTCTTTCTCCCCCTCTCTGAGCCATCCCAACTCTGTGTCTCCCAGAGGACATACCCCACCTTTCATACATCCATCTACAGATCCTCTCTCAACCTCCTACAGCTCCGTTATACACCCTCTCCCTACATCCTCTGTCGCACTGCAGTAGATTAACTATTACACTGTATACCGGCTATTCCCCTCTCCTTCGAGCTTACAGATGTCAGCATCCCCATGCTTGTGACCTTTACTGTGCCTCTCCGTATAACAAAACACTAAGTTCTGTTCTTACCCTATGGAGCACCAGGTGTCAGCACTGGCCTCCGACTTATCAATGGACTGGCGGTAAGAGATGAAGGCATCCTGCACCTTCCCAATACTGGAGTAGCACCTGGAGGAGAGAAGACAGACAAAGACAAGACAAAAAAAACAAAAAACACAAGCAGGTAGTAAAACATCTGCTCACAGGTGAAAATGAAATGCAGAATAAGTAGAGCAAATAAACATGTGTTGCAATGAAATCAATTCCTGCTTTTCTTAACAAATTCCACAGACTATCAGGCTGATGGCCTAGCAGTCGCATGCATCTGTAACCCCTTTTACACCAAACCCAACTTGCAAAAACCTATGTCAAGCTACCAACACTGTCCACCCCTCGATCTCTCACACACACACACAAACTTAAAGAAATGTGTTACTATAATGCCAAGAAAACAAATGACGGCCCGACCTCGTCAGATAATGAAACATAACTAAATAATGTTGCATGGTGGCTTGGAAGGCCCTGACAAATTAGGAAAATTAGTTGCTGAAGGCACTATAACATGCATCTCAATCCGCACTCACAGGACAACAACGTAAAAATGCATCTCAATGTGGTCGAGCCAGCTCACACTCTGGGTATTTAAAAAAAAAAGGTTATTCCCCCCTCCTTCAGAAGCTGTGTGCAGGATCTGAGTCTGTGGACGTGAACCTCCTATAAGGCTGTGCTGTAACAGTAAGAAACGTTGCATCTATGCTCACAGGACAAACTGTAGCTCGAGTGCAGGCTGCTTGATGTAGAAAAGGATAGAATAGAACGACACAGATTAGCTGAGCCTAGCTAACACCATAAGGGACAGCATGGACCTGGAGGGGGGGCTGAATGATCATCCGCTCCAACGCCTGTGTGCTTTCAGCCTGCTCATTTGCCCACAGGAGGAACCCTATTCAACAGCACAGGAACAAGAGAATTTGGTGTGAAGCACGTGTCTCCATTGGGCCTGCACAGCATTAATCTCTCCCAACTACACTCAACCAACAAAAAGCTCATGCAGTCAAAATCATCATCATCATCAGCATCATAGCACGCTGGCAGATGGCTTTCAGGTAAAACAAACAGTGTAATCACAAAACGCCCCGGGCTCTCACAGGTGACTAACCCTGCAAAACACACAAACACTCACGCCCATGTTTGTCTTACCTGCCCAGAAAGTACCAGGACTGGCCCGAGTTTGGGTCTGCTTCTAACGACTTCTGCAGACACTGGATGGCATAGCTGCCCTTGGTGCCTTTATCCCCCAGCTGCTCCACCGTGTGATGCATCCAGCCTGGAAGAGCAGAGTGCAAAAGATCAGGGGCGGGTCACGCCTCTAACAGAGCGGCTGGATTTGCTCTAGCTCCAAAAGTAGCACTGAGTGGCAGCGTTTATGCGCAACAGCAGAAACTATGTATTAAAACAAACCGGTAGAGTCAAACACCTGCCTCCAAATACACAATGTGCAATCAAAAAAGGGCAGCACTGACGTGCACATGAGTTAGACTCGAACACAACAAATGGCTTGTGCTTCCAAAGCTCGAGAGAGAGAGAGGGGGCGAGGAAAGAGGCAGACACAGAGGGGGAGGGGTTGTTCTTCACACACAAACCTAAGAAAAAATAATAAAAAAAATGAACCAGCCTTTACAACCAACTCCTCCCACTCTACAACCACTTCCACAAGGACACACACACTTCCAGCAAACAGACTGATGCAGGCAAACATCTCCCCAGTTCTTCTCCTGTAACACCTGTAGCAAGCCCCGCATGTCACCATGACAACCCTGGCAAGCTAGACTGGGAATGGTGTTTACAGCTGGGTGGGGGGGTAAGGGGCGTCTGCACAGTGGAGGGGATGAAAACGGAAATCTCTCTGCGTCTGCACAGAAAGAGAGGCCAAAGCTTGACGTTCCGGCTGCCACAGCTGTGACCTTGAAAGTGACCTCAAAGCTTAAATTAATCAAATGTCACGAAAGCAAACCCATCGTTCTTATATATTTGCAATAATCCAATGTAAAATGATGACTAGATGAATTTGGAGAACAGGCAGTGCAGGCTTATTTTAACCTTGGAGCGACATCTTAGTTTTATTTATCATATTTGAAAATGGCAAATCAAATTTACTTTTAATACAGAGGCAACATCGTGATTTTTATGCACCAATACGATCAAAACTATTTTCTTTTCACATTATAGGTGAATGTGGAGTGCTACCCTTTTGGCTACCCATGAGCACTTGACAGTGGTATAAATAACAGACTTGTCAAACTTCTTCTGCAATGAGCATCATATACTCACACTTTGTAGGGTGTGAAGGAAAGTATTTGTATAAAAAAGGCCGACTGTTACGGAACGGTCATGTCTTTTCATTACCAAGACAACACAGGCGCCTTGCATCGCTCTTCTGTTACTGCACAGCTACGACTGTCATTACTGCCTCCCCTAGTCTTCGGGCATGTCCTGAAAGCCAAACTTACATGCAACAACTCCACACTGGCAGCACTAACATTAGCTTTCAGTGTGGCAGCAACACGAGGTCTGTGTGGGACAATTTCAATTAATGTCGTTTTAAGAAGGAGAAAACTGCCAGTAATGTCACAAAATGAGTCATAAATGTAAATTTCTAGGAACCAAAACTTTAAGAATGACTACATGTCACATTTATGCGGTCGTAGCACAAAACTACAGCGCAGCTTCTTCCCTCCGACTTGACGTTATGCTGGTTTTATACATTACTGTGAATAACTAACTGTATACATTTGTTTTATTTATGCGTGCTCTGTGGGGTGAAGGAGGCTCCAACTTCAACTTCTCTGTGTAGCCTTGTGTTGTAGAATGAATAATAAATGCACCTTGACTTTACATTAACTTCATCTGTCAGCTTTTTCTTAGCAGTTTATGTGGAGTCACCCGTCACTATAATAACCACTAGCCAACCGCTGACAGCCTCGCAGCTCACCGGTGACTTAGTGGGACCAAACCAAAGCCATTACGTTTGAGCCTTACAGTAAAACTATGCAACTGTTGTAGTGTTATTCAGTTGGATAATTTAATTCAAAACATCCCATTGTAGACAGTTAAGACAAATCATTATTCAATGCAGGGTTTAACCATGGCCACAAAAAGTTACTTTGTGGCGACCAAAAAACTACGTAGGTGGCCAGGTGTCATCGCTATACCGCGAGCCTTCGCCAAAGCAACGTTACAGTTCCACAAACATCCAGATTCCTTAGGAAGGAAAGAGACACTGAACTGTGAGAATATGTGCACCATGTTTACAAAGCACTTGAGATTTCCATTTAAATGAATTATTATAAAAATATACTTTTATTCTCTTAATGTCTTTCCATTTATTGAAGTGTCAGTTTGGGAAGGCTGGATTAAGTTGCCTTTTCTGGATTGTTTTTACATCATTTTGG
>JAVQJF010019595.1:0-11932 GCA_036023855.1 Gadopsis marmoratus | reverse complement strand
TGCAACTACATAAGTATATAATGTGTAAAGGTGTGTATAGTACTATTATAAATAAATGCGTCTTAAAGTTATATCACTAATGTTATTTTCTGAAGTAAAGGAGCATATTGCTTTTAGCTGATTTATCATAGTGAGTGAATACGGAATAAAATTAACTACAAAAACATGATGAACTAAAACATTTGTTTTCTATGCTGAGTCTAGTAGCAGTGGAGGCTCCACTCTGTCACATGTAAAATGTCTGACTTTGCTCTGCTGTAATCAACACCTCTGAGGCTCACAGAGACATAGACCCACATCACGTGTCTTACAGAATTTACGGAATGATGGTCCTCTAAGACCATTTTACTTAAATTTATATAACACTATGTGGCTAAGATAATATTTTCTAAACATTACTAGATTAAAATCATTAAAACAGTACATCATGAAAATTAGTATGATTTTTCAAATGTATTTTCACACTGAGACAATCATCTGGATACAAACAATACAGTGTACTTAACTGTAAATTAACAAAACTCCAATCCTGAGCCTGTATAGCTGTCACGTGTAAAATGAACTGAAGACCCAGTCGACCGGGTCTTTCGTTCATTTCTGTCCAATCCTGAGCCTGCATAGCTGTCACGTGAGAACAACGAAACTCAAGCCTATGCGCATGCGCGTCAAATGAACTACTTACTCTCTGAGAGGACTCGTTCCTACTAGTTCCTTTCAAAAGAGTAGTTCAGTGAACGATTTAGTCGTCAACGACACATCACTAGAGGCCATTTCCGGTTGATTTCCAAGATGGCTGCGCACATATGTAAACATGCGACCTAATCTGGAAGCCAGTCGTGTTCAACTTGCACAGTTCTACAGTATACATTTATCTCAACGATTCGCCTGATATCGACTAGTTTGAGGTTAACTTCCAATTCCGGATTGTTAAGAAGTTAGACGTCAGTTTGTGAGTTATTATCGAGCCAGGAAGCAAGCTAACGTTAGCTAACGTTAGCTAACTTAGGCAGCAGACAGCCATGCCAGCGCAGACCATATTTGTCGGTTCCCTGCCAGCTTCAGCTTCAAATGAACGCTTAGAGGAAATATTCTCTGAAATTGGACCGGTAAAGCAGTGCTTCGTGGTCAGAGAGAAAGGTGAGGTTGTCACTGTCATTTATTCTGGGCCTTTTACTGAATAAGCTGCCGAGAAAGCAAACTATTTTAACTGGAGATACGCCACATTATACAACTGACGTTTGAGCTTGTAAATATAATAACACCTTACTAAATATATACACTATACAGAACAGTATAAAACGTAGATGTGAACTTAGATAACCTATTCTTATTTATAAACCAGGGGCAGAAAAATGTCGGGGATTTGGCTATGTCACATATTCCATGGAGGAAGATGCCCAGCGAGCCCTGAAAGAAATAAAAGCGTACGACGGACAGAAGCTTTCTCTGTCAGTGGCGAGGAAGAAAATGAAAGACAAAAGGAAAACGGGTGTGTATAAATGCATGTCCGATAGATGGCAACTCACGCTATGTCTGCTTGATAACCTTGCTCATGTCTTTCATTCAGCACCTAAAGAACCAGCTGCAGCACCAAAGGAACATGAGCAGAAATCCAAGGGCTTCAGGAAAAACACTTTGAAAGCGAGACTCATCATAAGGAACCTTAGTTTTAAGGTACAGCGTGGTTGTTTCAGTTACACATCAGCTATTAAAGTGGCACGCTCGTTGCTTGACCTGTACGTGGCTTCTGTTGCAGTGCTCTGAAGATGATCTGAAGCAAGTGTGTGCCAAGTTTGGAACAGTTCTTGAGGCCAAAATTCCCCTCAAACCTGGTAAAATAAATTATTTTAATTCCTGCTACTATGTACAAATAAGCCAAACAACATTTGAATCTTGATGTGACCCTTGAGTAGGTTGATTGGTTATTTTCTTCTGTTTTATGATTATTTCGTTCTTTGTATAGATGGGAAGATGCGAGGATTTGCGTTTGTCCTTTTTAAAAATGTGTCGGAGGCAGCGAGAGCGCTTAATGCCTTGAACCTGAAGGAGATAAAAGGTTAGTGAGTGAGCGTTGCTGCTGTTTGACATCTCACTTTGGGAAATTAACTTTTATTTAGATTGTATCATGCAACTGCATTTTTAAACATGATTGTGTCATTCACAGGTCGGCAGGTAGCAGTTGACTGGGCTGTGCCTAAGGACAAGTATATTGCCACGCAGCCACCCTCAAGTGCAGGTAATTTTGCGCATTTCTTTTCATCTGCAAGGATAAATAATGACTTCTCCTTTTAGTATCCACTACATATTAAAAATGACAAAGCACTTTTTGCTATTCGAAGATATGTCCACATCAAAATAAAGATATTAATCATTAATGCTGTTTTGTTCACCTAACAGCAAATAAAAATACAGAGGAGGCCACTGCAAAACAGTCACACGCAAAGAGCGACACTGAAGACGAGGAGGAAGAAAAGACAAAAGCAGCACCTGAGAAGAAAAAGTGTGAACCTAAAATAGTTATAGCTCTGTTAATATTCCACTAAGTGTTCAAAACTGGCTAACTTTACTGGTTCATTTTGTGCCATATCTATCCACAGAGTCACTTTGAAGCCAGCTGTGCAGCAGGTGGAGGAATCCCACTCAGATGATGAAGATGATAGCGAGCAACAAGACAGTGAGGAAGAGGAGGAGGAGGAGGATGATGATGTGTCCCAGGAGGGAGAAGATGACGACGATGATGAGAAGAGTAGCCTTGATTCAAATGATGAACAAGATGAGAGTGGGGATGAAGAGGAAGATGAGGACGATGAAGAAGAGGAATCAGGTATAAATTCTTTGCTTATGTTTCTCATATATTTGCATGTAACGTAAATATTTTCTTTCCTAATAATGTTTTGACTGTTTCGTCTGCCACTTTTTATCTCCAGCTCAAAAGAAGAAAACCTCTAAGAAACTTCTTCCTTCAGATGTGAAAGAGGGCAGAACAATTTTCATCAGGTTTGCAGTTCTTCTCACTTCTTTTTTTTTTTTCATCTTCATTTGTTATCTTATCGCCGTTTTTCTTCATCTTTCTCCCGTATGATTTAGGAACCTGTCCTTTGACACGGAGGAAGAGGGTCTTGAGGAAATTCTCCTTCTGTACGGAGAGCTTAACTACGTAAAGATTGTTCTCCACCCCGACACAGATCATTCAAAAGGTCAGTCAGGAGTGCTTGAGGGAAACACTCTTCTCTCTGTTGTTTGCGAAAATAAGTTGATTGACTCCTCTTCGGTTTGTTATTTTGCCAGGTTGTGCATTTGCTCAGTTTAAGACTAAAGAGGCTGCAGACAGATGCATAGCTGCAGCACAGGATGAGGCAGAGGTAATATGCAATCTCATACGCATTCAATTCTGACTAGTTAACTTTCAAATATTTCCTTCTAGCTGCATTTTTGCCTGTTTTGTGCAATGAGTTGATGTTGCTGACTTGTTGAGACACTGGGTTACTTTCTGCAGAATGGGGGCGTCCGTGTAGACGGCAGAAAGCTTTTCATTGTGGCAGCAGTGAGCAAAGAGGATGCAGCCAAGCTGAAAGTGAGCAAGGTGAAAGTAGAAACGGGCACCAGGAACCTGTTCCTGGCCAGAGAGGGATGTGAGTAAACCCCATTACATGCTGTTTTTTTCTCTTTTACCACCTGTCCGCTCCCTCAATCAGCAATACTAGTGATGATCTCTCACCTTACACACAGGTTCCACTGTCAACGTTATAGGTGTTGCTTCATGCAAATTTGTGTTAACATTGTTAATGGTGTGAGACTTCTGCCACGATATACAGTTATATGGAGATACAATAAACAAGATAACGTCTTAAATAAATCACAGTGCTTTGTAACGTAGGACAGCCATGTCTGTCTTGTGATGTGAAATACATTTAGTTGTCACACTCTTTTGCTGACTTGCTTCTAAATCTGTTATTCTCTTCTGGCTGCGACACCCAGTGATTCGCACCGGGACCAAGGCTGCAGAGGGTGTACCTGAAGCAGACATGATCAAAAGAACCAGAGTGAGTTTGTTTTTCATTAACCAATTTTACATGTTTCTTCTTGGAGAATGATTTTTAATGCCTAATACTTTATCTTATCACTTATCTTCTCTCAAATAGTTTCACATTTACACATATATTTGTCTATTTCCCTCAGTTTGAAGAAATAAAGAGGGCCAAGCTTCGGGACATAAAAGTGTTTGTTTCTAAGACTCGTCTGTGTGTCCATAACCTGCCCAAGTCGGTGGACAATAACAAACTCAAAGCACTCTGCCTCCAAGCAGTAAAAGGAAGCAAGGGAGTCCGAGTCACAGAGGTGAGAAACAATATGGCACCCTGGTAGACATTTCATTAATATGGCAGTATCATTATAGAAATTATCATTCCTTTGCAGATTTGTAAAACATTCTTGGAAGTAGTTTTGTGGGAGTAGTATTTGTGAGTGTCAGGCTGTATAAAAAAACATAGAATTAAAAACACTGTGTGCCCAGTAGGGGGTGTTGTTGTCAGTCTTATTCATTCTGTTTCTCCTTTTAGTGTCGGGTGATGTACGACAAGAAGCCAGAGAAGGGTCAGGTGATGGGACAATCGTTAGGTTATGGCTTTGTCCAGTTCCATGACCACGAACATGCTCTCAGCACACTTCGTTACCTTAACAACAACCCTGACATCTTTGGCTCACACAAGGTACATTTTTGCAATGGAGTGCCACCATTCTGTGTTTAAAAGCAGATATATATATATATATAGTTTTTTTCCTTTGTTTCTATTTACCCATAGAATTTTCAGACTTAAGTTTGTGGTGTTTATTTGCTTCTGCACACTGGATGATACAGCAAACATTTACATATGTATTTTCTTGGTCCACAAGCAATAATGTGTTAGTGAGGCGTAACTACGCATTTTATGTCGTCCTGCAGAGACCCATTGTTGAGTTCTCCCTGGAGGATTCGAGGAAACTCAAAATAAAAGAATTACGACGCCAAAAAAACAAGGTGTGTTTATATCCGTTTGTGTGATAGCTACAAGTTAGAATCCCCACTGAAATTGAAAAATGCAGTTTTTTTTCTGGAGGGAAGGTAAACCTGTGTGGATATTTTTGCAGGAGCTTTTCCAAAATCGGCCTTTTAAAGGAGGAGTGAGCTCCCAGACAGCCGGAGACGGAAAAGCACCTAGGAAAGGTGCAAATCAAACACAGTCCTCACCAGAGCAGGCAGGAAAGGGGAGAGGTATGAAAATATGATTTCTTTGTGTGTTTTTCCAGTTGACAGAGCATAAAAGGCAGTTGGACATGGTGGTCTAATGGGTTGCTCTTATTAGTTTGTGCTGTTCCACATGCTTATACTGCAACAATTCCTTTAACCTTGTATAAAGTGATGAAAATATGTATACCATAATACCTTTGAGTGGCTGTAACTCTGAATTAAACTCAACTAAATGTGACCTTTTTTAACTTTTACCTTTTATACTGTTTTTGCTTTTCTTTGATTTGGACTTTTTTGTGTTTATCAGCTCCTACTCAACACCAGAAGCAAGGCAGACAGTATTTCGGCTTCCAGACCAACCCTGAGGTCGAGCACATAGATTTGGAGAACGGAAAGAAACGGAGGAAGGTTCTACCTTTTCCTTCCCATCGGGGACCTAAGATCAGGTACAGTTTTCATTACCTTTACTGGTCTCTTGTTTACAATGCACTGTTTCAGTCAGTGTCTAGGCAGATACATCTTGACAGCAACCTTCATAACACTTACAGTTTGAGGATATGTGTAAAATAAATTTGAATGATTTTAGAACAATTGTGGTACACTTCTTGCTTATTGTATCATTATAGCAGTGGATTTTGCTGTCAGGTGTTTGCCGATCTGCCTTACCTTAGTGTACAATTGAAGTATCAGAGCCAAGCAGTCTGACTTCTGAAACCTCTTGGACTTGAAATGCTAGAATTAACTGACTGATAATAGCAAAAAAAATTGGTCTCAATTACTATAAATATAAAGCAGTCTGCCCCAATTCTTGTATCTGATTTAAACATTGTTCAGTCATGTAAAACAATGGCTTAACATATCCTTGGAAAAACCCATTTGACAAAACTGACTTGTCTTTTGCAGAATGCGTGACAAAGGAAAGCAACAGGCCCCACCACCCAATAAAGCAAAGCCTGGATCCAACAGGAGAGAGCGTCAAAGACGACAGATGGAAAAGCCCACACATCCCAGAAACCAGGTTTATACATATTCTGTTGTATATGCTAATATTGTGACATATTCACAAAACATCTCATGGTTTAAAGTAGCTGCTGAGGCACTGATATATTAGAAACTACTAAACACAGTGGCTTTGTCAGTCCTAACTTTAAAACTCCTGAGGATGTTTGAGTAACCTCAAGAGCTCCTATATCTGGGAAGTTAGAAGGTAGGTGAGAAAAATCATGAAAAGTGTTCAGATGTGTGTTCAGAGTGTTCCAGATTGACAGAGGACAGCACGTTCATGTTTTCCAGTTTAGGCGATATGAAATTTGTTGCGTTGGTGCCACCTAGTGAAATTAATATTATTATAGAACATTACATTTAGTCAACTCCTTTTTTCAGAGCCAAGCATTTCAGCTGGTCATTAAACAATTTGGAAGAGATAGAATTAGTTTTATTTAAAATTTGGGATTCTGACGGTTGGAAATAATGAGTGAGTGTGACCTCACTGGTGTTTCTTCTGCCTGGCTCCTCTATTCTATTTATGACTCTTATGAGGAGGCAGATTTATCGGCCTAAATTAGCGTATTGCTGATGTGTTGGTTTTGGCACATTCTTTGTTGACCGATAAGAAATTGCAGTACAGAAATCATTTTTAGAAAATTTAGAGGCCGTGTCTCTATTAAATAGTGTTGTGTGGTTGACAAGCTAACACGCTTGTTTTTCAACTGTAAAATATCCCACACGGTAGACATCTTGGTCAGACTTCTTACAAAACATTTAAAGGACCCGTATCAAAAATGTTTGATCAGTCTGTCATACTTGATCAGCATTTTTTTTCTAGAGTTTTCTAGGCTGGTTGTAAGCAACCTTTTCTTGAGTGAACCAACCCTTTAACTGTACTAAGTGTTAGTTAATAGGCTGTAACACTTGTTATAGGTGAAAGCTAGTTAGGCTAACAAGCTAACAGAAAAGATGGAGCTAAAAATTGATTCATGCTTGAGTGTGGCCCCCAACGTACAGTACATTTCTTCCCATTATACAGTGTAATGTTTTGTACTAACAGTGTACCAGATTCATACACGCAAGTACAAGGGAACATGATGTGAAGTTGGGGAGTAAGGGGTATTAGAAATTATACTGTAGATATTGTAATGTTTAATATTACATGGTACCGTATGACCTACTGAGGAAAAATGTTTGGGAGGAACGTAAAGACAAAAATTTACACTGTGAATTGGGAAGCTGTCTGTTGTGGACAACAGTAATTCATTACCCATCGAGATCACACATTTTACTTTGCACACGAATCTCTGCCAGCAGGGCTTTTAACTCAGTTTTGGAAACCATAGTGTTAGTTTGGTGTCACTAGATCAGGCTTGTCTTTTTACCTAACGACTGTATTTTGTTGTTTTTTAGAATGTTAAAATGGCAAAGAAGCATTTCCAGAGAAGGGATGGAGACCGCTTTGACAGCCTGGTGGAGCAGTACAAGAAGAAACTGATGGGTAACGGTGACAATAACACTAACATCAAAAGAAACAAGTGGTTTCACAGTTAATGATCTGTGTGTGTGTGTGTGTGTGTGTGTGTGTTATTGTGTGAGAGAAATGTGTTGGAACCTTAAGTGTTTAAGGCTACCACATCCTGAAGGTTTAGAATAAGTACAGTGAATGAATACATGAGTACATGAATACGTTTTGTGACAAATTGTACAGTATATGATGCCAATGTGGGAACCTTTACTGTAACTTAACCTTGTTCATCCTGTCCCTGAACATCTGTAATCCATGCTCATGTTGTTTTCTTTACAACTAAAACAAACGGAATAATGTAAGGATATTGTTTTTGTGTACCCTTTTTTATGTGTTTTATTGTTACTCTTTACATTTTTGTATTAAATCTATTTGTTGGATTCACAGATGTGTCCCTTCATTATGACAGTTTCCATTGCATTCACTTATTTTAATGCTAGTTTTTAACAGGAGTTAATCATAAACCGATAAACACTTCCCACTCATGAACCCTGAAGTATAGCAAGAGATGAACCTGGTCTACGTGCCTTTTTCCACTTCATTCTAATCTTTCTCACCTTTCACTCATTACACAACACTGACAAACTTACATATTACAAAACATATTTTAGTTTATTCATAGTTTTAAGCCAATAGTTATAAAAAAAAACATACAGTACAAAAATATACAATATATCAACTGGATATAAATAACCATTTTGGAAGAGCTGATGATATTGCACTGAAACAAAAGTTGCTCTTTACCCTGCCTGTCCTTGGAATCCTTATACAAACAGGTCTGTTATTTTTGGCAAGTTTCAACCTGGTTTTCAGGAATTTCAAGGGGTGACGTTATTGCTTATTGTGACGTTTTGTCTTGCTGCAGTCAAGCTTATACAGCTGATTCAGCTTCACGACTGAGTTCAAATGTAGATCCCTAGTTTTGACAGAGCTCTTTGTTGATACAACAGTGGTGTCATAGTACAAACCCACGAGCATCTGATTTATCTGTGTGTGCGAAGAGCCCTTTGCATATAAACATTCCTGCAGAAACTACACTTTTGCTGCAAACTTAATGATGAAAAGACAATTTCTTTTTCCGAAATACATATTTTCTAAATACAATATATAAATAAATACATATGTATATAAATAAGTGCAGGTTCAAGAATACATTTCCTTCAAAACACATTAAGTAACTTACAATAATTAGACGTAATATCCATCTTTCAGCAAGTCTCAAGATGATCCAGATTTTTCAGTAGCAGATCGAGGAACTCCTTCACTCTCATGAGAGCCTCGATACTCACGGTGTGAATGAACTCCTTTCGACTCTGTAGCTCCTGTAGCGGCCCCGGCACTGAAGGCTTCGGCCGCTGCTCGCTGCAGTGCCCTTGCCTCCACTGATCAAGGTAACCCGTCAGCGAAGAGATGTCAAACTTGACCTGGGAGACCCCGTTAAGGGTGTCCGAGATCAGGCTGTTATAGCCCTCCAAGATCGTCACTATGGAGGACGGTCCATCCAGATCATCAGCAGGTAGACTGAGAGTCATGCCAGCAGGGACCTGCAGCAAGAGAGAGAACAGGCTTCAGTCAAAGACACCACCAATTTTTGTAAACAGTTCATATCCTGTGTCACCATTAATATTACCTGGAAGTCTTTGTCCAGCCTAACCACCAGCTGTTCAGCCATCCACTTCACTTTCGATTTCATCTTCACTACTTCCACTGGCAGAGGAGCAGCTGTGCCAACACTTAAAACTTGCAGTAGAGAAAGCAAGATGGCCAGAGTGTAGTCCATATCTGTAGTATTTCTCCAGGATATACAGAATTCAGAAAAGTGCTGGTAATCCTGGGAGAAGAAAGAAATTGGACATGATGAAGATTATGCAGGTTATTGTTTCTGTTTATGTTGTTTGCAGTTTTCCATCTTACACTTTGTGTTTCACAGTTGTGTCATCTCACTAAACCTGCAGGCATGAGCTCATAGCTGCATGTCATCATTTCATAAATGCACACATGCTTCCTTCCAGTAATTTACTCAACATGTTTGATCATAGCAGCAAATATTCATGATAGAGACACCTGTGAATTTCCAATTGTTTAACAGGTACAAAGATCACTGACTTTCCAAATCTCTTCTACATGGTCTGCGAAGAATAGACTGAATGGTGCCAAGACACACAATCTACAGTCAACAAGAATTTCTCTAAAAACAACACCTCCACTATCACTGACTCGGCTTTTACAAACACGCATCTTTCACAAATGAATTCAGCATTCAAACATCCCAAAAAGCGGTTCACTGTTAAACAAACACAAATATGCTGATAAATGGAGGAAAACCAACTGTGACCATGAATGCGATGGAGAGGAGTGTTGACCTTACCTTTGCTGGTGTCTGAGTGTGTGCCACTGTTAGGCTTCATCAGGATATCTTATAGTGCAGGGCTGTTGACTCATCTCTTACTCAGCTCGCTCCAACCCCCCGTCCCCCCTCATCCACCCCCTCACTTACCTCTCTCCATCTTTTACCCCTCAATCCCCTGGTGGTACTCCAGGGGACGGAAAGCAAGTTGAACATGAAGTACATTTTTGGTAACTACCCAGTGACATATTTGAGTCACAGGGAAAAAGTTAAACTATTTCATCACAATTAGGAGGTGTGTATACATGCAGAGTTTTTTTTGTGTGTCTTTTTTGAAATAGTTTGAAAGAGAGTTAAAAACTTTTTGCTGGCGCAGCAAAGTTGTTTGCTCAGAGGAATTTACTTTCTGACATGACACATCTACCAGTGGGTTGGTGCCAAGAGCAGTTACATCCGTATTTATTTAAGATGTACTATCACACAGTGTGTCTAAGCCCACCTGTACAGTAGCAGAAAATACTATATAATAATATATATAATATATAATATAAAAATAATACTATAAAAACATTAAACAACAAAAAAACACATAACAGCCATGATGTGGAAGAGATTGATTGTCCAAATATGGAGCCCATTATGACACAGTTCCTGACTGAACTCAAAAAAATTAAAGGAACACTTTGAAAACACATCAGATCTCAATGGGAAAACAAGATCATGCTGGATATCTATACTGATATGGACTGGGTAATGTGTTAGGAACGAAAGGATGTCACATTGTTTGATGGAAGTGAACATTATCAACCTACAGAGGGCTGAATTCAAAGACACCCTGAAAATCAAAGGGAAAATACTATGTGGCCCATTTGGTCCATTTGGCTGAAATGTCATTGCAGCAACTCAACATGGTCCTCAGTAGTTTGTATGGCCCCCACGTGCTTGTATGCGGCCTGACAACACCAGGGCTCCTAATGAGACGAAGGATGGTGTCCTGGGGTATCTCCTCCCAGATCTGGACCAGGGCATCACTGAGCTCCTGGACAGTCTGAGGTGCAACCTGGCGGCGTCGGATGGGCCACAACATAATGTCCCAGAACTGTTCTATTGGATTTAGGTCAGGCGAGCGTGGGGGCCAGTCAAGGATATCAATTCCTTCATCCTCAAAGAACTGCCTGCATACTCTCGCCACATGAGGCCGGGCATTGTCGTGCACCAGGAGGAACCCAGGACCCACTGCACCAGCGTAGGGTCTGACAATGGGTCCAAGGATTTCATCCCGATACCCAATGGCAGTCAGGGTGCCGTTGTCTAGCCTGTGGAAGTCTGTGCGTCCCTCCATGGATCTGCCTCCTCAGACCATCACTGACCCACCAACAAACCGGTCATGCTGAACGATGTTACAGGCAGCATAACGTTCTCCACGGCTTCTCCAGACCCTTTCACGTCTGTCACATGTGCTCGGGGTGAACCTGCTCTCACCTGTGAAACGCACAGGGCTCCAGTGGTGGACCTGCCAATTCTGGTGTTCGATGGCAAATGCCAATCGAGCTCCACGGTGCCGAGCAGTGAGTACACCATTCCTTTAATTTTTTTGAGCAGTGTATATACAGTATATACATATTCATCCCCCCTTTGGCAGCTTCCTCCTTGATCTCTTAAAACTTGGACAGATCAGATTCCCGACCCATTTGGAATCATTAATGTCAACCTGTTAATGCATGTATGTTATGGGTGGATCCAGATGGTGTCATTTTGAAGATTGGGGGGGGGGGGGGGGGGGGGGGGGGACGGTATAAATTGTGTGTTTATAAAAAAATTTAAAAAAAAAAATTTTTTTTTT
>JAVQJF010019592.1:0-10099 GCA_036023855.1 Gadopsis marmoratus | reverse complement strand
CTACACTCAGAGCTACACTCAGAGAGCTACACTCAGAGCTACACTCAGAGAGCTACACTCAGAGAGCTACACTCAGAGCTACACTCAGAGCTACACTCAGAGAGCGTAGCTACACTCAGAGCTACACTCAGAGAGCGTAGCTACACTCAGAGAGCTACACTCAGTGCTACACTCAGAGAGCTACACTCAGAGCTACACTCAGAGGGAAGCTCGTCTCTGTCCAAGCTGAGGCAGCATAAGACCACAGTCCTGCAGGGACATGATGGATTCCCAGACAGGCCTGGAGGCAGTTATGGATGTAATAATCAATCGAGAACAGATCATTATTTGCTGATGTTTGAAATATATAACTGCTGATCGGCTGATCATTACTCATTCTGTTTGTGCCACCTGACAGTGACTGAATGTGGTCTGCTAATATTCTTTCATAGTGAATTGACTGGTTGCATTATAGTGGTTTATTATGGGATTCATTTTGGGGCATTACATAAACACCACATTACGGCCTGATACTGCGCACGGTGTGGCGAGTCCAACGCAGCGCCACAACGTGACCATGTGGCAGAGTGCTGGGCAAGTTACCTGATGACTGGAGGCAGTTAGCCATTAGTCTTACTAATTACTCAGCAGCATAAGTAATGTGTGATATTTTGTCACTCAGCCCAGCTCCGTGCAAAAGGAGGAACAAGTCCAGATGAGAGCTAACGTTAAGCTTAGCTTCGGTGGCTGCACACAGATCTCCAGAAGACCTGACACAGAGTTAAGCTGCAGTTTAGCGTCGCCTTCTCTCTGGGCCTGTGTGTGAATACAAAGTGTCTTTACAAAGTCCATTGCTTGTATTTTGTCCAGTTAAATCACGTGCAGAGAAGAAACAAAGCATCAGCCTAAAAAGAGAACAGAAGCTACAGACGTATCTGATCTACACAAGCGTTTCTCTGATGAGCTGAAACACAGTCGAGAAGAACGTTCTTTAGGCAAATGACCAAAAATACTAAGGTCAGAACACTTGTAATATAAAATTACAGGTTTGTTTAATGTGTTTGGAGAGAGCTGAACCTGACTGACATGTGGTTTATAGAATGTAGCCAAAGAATGAACATGGTGGCCCTTTAGGGAAGCTGTTCCAGGACACGTGAGCATCGTACTGGTCCGGTGGTCTGTGCCTACAGGCCGGTGGTCTGTGCCTACAGGCCGGTGGTCTGTGCCTACAGGCCGGTGGTTTGTGCCTACAGGCCGGTGGTCTGTGCCTACAGGCCCGGTGTCGTCCACAGGTACGTTCAGAGTGGCTGTTAATGTTGGATTGGGCACGTTAACAGCCAGTGATGTTATCAGAATGAGAAGAGTCTGACGCAGTAAACTAAAGTCGAACATTTAATAAACTGAAAGCCACGTGCTTTACTCCTGGCCGCCATGACAACGCAGCAGCTGTCCAAAAAAACAGATCAGCCAGTGCAGACAGACAGACAGGTGGGGGGTGTTGCAGTATCAGCCCCATCGCTACAGGGCATTAATGCATGAATATAATTAGACAGCTACTGTTCACTGCAGAACTAACCAGAGCTACTCCAGCAGGAATGGATGGTAGCATGTTGCTGTGGCGATGATGTAAAGTGCAGAAAGATAGCGAGCATTTTATAAACCACTAGAATCATTTCCATCCTTCCAGGTGGCCGCTGGCTTCAGCTCTGTCAGCACAATGTGACTGTCCATATTTCCTACAGGCAGAACTGAGATTCTATCAGATGAACAGCAACTGTAGCAGAGCCTGACTGAGATTATCTTCTGACAGATATCTGTGTTAATCAGCTGATAAGTAACAGACTGTCAGCAGGGAAATGTCCAGAGATCATTCAGAAACTCTCCATTACGTCCGGCAGATTTTTCTACACTATCAAAGGTCGGCTCATTACACATCTTAATGAGAAATGTGAATAAATGCATTTCAGCCAACATATCCTTTTCTTTTTTTACATTTTTTAAACCCTGGCATTGGGCCTTTCATGTTCATGAAATACTTTGTCTAACTTAAACAATCTTCTATCTTCAGCATTAGAAAACACTTTCACTTTCCAAACACGTGGCAGACGTGAATTTAACTCGCTGACATCATCTGTGCAAATGTCCCACTAACTGAAAAATATTAACAAATCTAAACTGTGCATCTTGTTTGAAGTAACGCGGCCTTTGACCATCACTCTTTGAAGTATTTAGTGTTTCGGTTGTTATCCTCTGACACAGTGGCTGTCTAGGGCAGGCTGCATGTTAGCAGAGCAGCAGCTTCAGTTCTAACGGTGTTCAGGCACAGAACTGGGTGGAGGTACACACACACCGATCAGCCCTAACATCCAGTCAGAACTGGGTGGAGGTATACACACACCGATCAGCCCTAACATCCAGACAGCACGGCACCCTGACCGGTCCCATCTGCAACAACCTGTTCTGACTCCTTTCTATCAGAACCAGCATCACTGTTTCAGCAGTTTGAGCTACAGAAGCTCTTCTGTTGGATCGGACCACACGGTCCAGCCTTCAGTGAGCCTTGGCCCCCCATGACCCTGTCTCCGGTTCAGCTGGTTCTCCTTCTTTGGACCACTTCTGGTAGGTGCTGCCCCCTGCAGACCAGAACACCCCACAAGAGCTGCAGTGTTGGAGATGCTCTGACCCAGTCGTCCAGCATCACAGTTTGGTTCCTTGTCAAAGTCGCCCACATCCTTCCGCTGCCCATTTTTCCTGCTTCAACATCAACTTGGACAAAATGTTCACTTGCTGCCTCAAATATCATCCCCCCCACTGACAGGTGCCATGGTAACCAGATAATCAGTGTTCTTCACTTCACCTGTCAGTGGTCATAATGTTCTGGCTGATCAATGTGTATATCACACACAATAGAGATGGAAAGGAAAAGAAACAGTAAATGGTCCTGAAATAAATGTCACACTTCTTCATCTGGCATTTGGTCTCACCTTTACCTGCTGGTCGCTTCTCTCCTCTGCAGACATTTTTAATAATGCCAGCAGACTCAAAATGCAAAAACACACACTGATAAATCATCACAAGTGTGTGTGCGTGCTGACGTGAGTCCCAGTCCTCAGGGTGCTGTAGGGTGTCGGGTGTTGCAGCTCAGGGGAGGGAACAGAGAGGTAGCCATGGTGCTGAAAGAGCAAACAGGAAGCCCGACACGCACAGAACAAGATCCGCTCACTCGTGGAAAAGTAAAGTGGAAATTGGAAATGGAATGACTGTACGTGTAAGTAAAGGATCATTATACAGACAGACATCTGCGAGAAAACTGAAGGGATCCTTTTTTTGTTTTAATGTTGTGCTTTACTTGAATAGCTTTGTGCAGAAAATAGAAACAGACTTTCCTGATAGAAATCTGTCACCGTAATAAAGGTTTGAGCCACGCAGCCCTCGGATCAGCTGCGTGACTGATGCCTCCCCTGCTCCATCTTCTCCGTCTCCAGGGAACCCCGGTCGCATCGCCGCCATCATGGCTCAGCAGAAGAACACGCCGGGAGCAAACACAATCCCCAGACTTGTCGTCAAGATCATCGGCAGCAAACAAGTCAAGCAGTTTATTGAGGAGCCACGAGAGTGAGTACAATAAGAGGGCTAACGTTACTCTCACAACGTCACAAGCTACAGAGTTCAACAGATTTAACATTTAACCCACAAAACGACACTGTTGATTTTTATTAATTTTGTATTTTATCTTGTGCTTTTCTTCGTTTTTGCTCTGTGACACTTATTTTGAAAAGAGTTAAAAAGATTGAATTTTTTCTTCTTCTTCTTCTTACAACATGCATTTCTTTGGATTCAAGATGTTTCTTCTGATCGTCGACTGATGACTACTCATTTAAAGTGCAACAATCCCGTTAACCCTTTAAGTATGAATTTGTTTAATGACATCACTAACAACACCTTTTGGGTTTTTTTAGCTTCCTGCATTTTGAATAAATTTTTTAGCAACTATCACAGATAAACATCCCACTGAGGTATTTAATAATTATTTGTTGTGTTTTTCTGTTCATCACGTCATTTCAAAGTATTAACTGGGATTATGGGCTGTTGGCTTGATTTAATTTGGATTTGCATTAAAGTTTTTAAACGACGCAGCTCTCGTCGTGTCAAACTCCTCGCAGAGGTACAAAAACTCACATTACCTTCACGGGTTTCCCCCCCAAACAGAGATGCTGGAGACTCATCAAAGAAAGAAAAAAATCCTGCAGCTGAAGCTGCATTCAATGAGAAACCTCCAGAAAGACGAGACGTGATGGGGTCCAGGCCTCACAGATGGGTCCAGAACAGAGTGGACTCTGCACTTTGGGCTGTGATGAAGCAGGTATTCATACGTGTGACGGTCTGCGAATATTCCCATTAAGAAAAACTATTGTATTTATAATAAAATACATAAAAAAATTAAAAAGTGCTTTACAGCAAAAACAAAGAATAAAAGTAAATAAAATCCAAAACAAACATAACAAATAAAGCAAGATACAACGATTACAATCCATCCGCCATCTTAAAGGAAGTACTCATATCCTGCACTGAATCGAAAGTAACAGTAGTCTTGTACACATAAGTCCATCTATAAATCTCCTAAACTGCGTACTTTAAAAAAGCAGACAAGTAATGAAAAACCAGAATTAAACCGGTGTGAGTGCAAAGACAGCAGATATACTGTGCATGTGTTGTACTTCACTGTTGGTATCTGGGCTTCCCTGCAGGTTCCTGACAGGCTGTGTGTGACGGCGCCCTCTGGTGATCGCTCCAGGTCCTACATTCACCAAAGGACTCCCCACAGCTCTGAACGCAGAACAGCTGACAAAGTACTGGAGACAACAGAACAGGTTCTTCTGGGAAAGATGACCTTAAAAATACAGCTTTCAATGACACTTTATTACAGTAAAACTGCCACAAATGAACATGAACAAAACTTACCAATATGTGAAGATTCTGACCTCTTGAAGGTCGAAGGAGAAGCACAACAATTTTAGATACATTTAGATACATTATTTACCAAAAAAAAGCAGAATATGTAGCAGGGATGTCTACAGAGCTGCCACCAAAATGATGAAGCAGAATAAAATGCAATGTACAAGTTAAACAAATGGCATAAACAAACACTAACACGTAAAATGTCAGTAAAAAATAATTCAGGCTTCCCTAAATCTTTGAATTTAATCTGTCAGATTCCCTTTGATTTACAAGATCAGGGTCCTGGCTGCCGACGTAAATCTTAAATTAATTTCTTAAAACTCTCACCACAGCGTCGCTTTGCTCACGTTTCCGATTCCAAACACATCCCATCTTCAAGATACTTTTAAGGAATAAAATAATGTTTTGTTTCCCAATGAATACAAAGCAAAATAGCAAACGTGACCTTCTTTGGGTCTTCTGTGCTACATCATCATGCAGCTCTACAGATTCACAGTGCTGTTAAACTGGACTGCTGCCACCACGACTGAAGATAAACTCAGTTTTGTCGCTCTCTCGCAGGACGGTGTGTCTGAGGACAGAGATAAGGCCGAGCTCTCCTCGGCTGTCAGGCAGGAGCTGTCTGATTGGCAGCTCTCCTCTCTGAGGTCAGCAGAGGACGAGGCGGCGGCGCTTGATCCCACCTTCAGTGGGACACTGGATCGATCTGAGATCACTCACCTGTTTCTGAAGAACGGCGTTCCGCTGAAACTACCAACATTTTCTCTGCTCCTCCAAAGGTTTTCGGATAAAAATGATCCAGTCCAGGTGAGGTAGCAATAACTCTGTTTTTTGCTCAGCACTAAGCTAGGAAATTGTATTTTTGGACACGCTGGAGCGAGACTCTAAAAGTGGAAGTGTCAATCAGTGTGACAGTCCAACACATTGGCCAAGAGTGAAATATCGTGTGAATACAACTACTGGACAGTGTGATGGAAAATCTCTGGGTGGATGTGACTGCTGATGAAATGCCGGAGACCCAGAAGTATTTACTGACGCGTCGCCAAGGAGAAAATGGATCTACATTGACAATGTAATACAAAGTAATGCCAACCAGGTCTCTGCCGTTATCTCCCCAGCAAGGCGTATTTGTACCATCTAAGAACCGTCCCCGTAAGAAGGCCTTCCTCCCAGATATGACCTTTAACCTGCAGCTAGCCACCAGCTCAGACTGGGTCAGCTAACACACACTTTGCTGCTCAGACTTCCTTCACGAACCTCACTATTGTTTTCCTTACGATAGTCACAATAAATCTGAAGTCTGACCTGCAGAACGCTGCCGCTGACTAGATATCTTCAATCTCTCTTGTCTAACTGCAAATGTTAATGCGTCAGGAAATCCTCCACAGACAGATCTACTTGTCCACCACTGGGAGAATTCCTAAATTTCATTACGGGGAGAATTTTGCAAATATGGATGGCAGGAAATCTTACTTGCAACTTATAAGGCAGAAAAACAAAACTGGTGTAGAGCAACCACCCCAGGAAGTGCGCCGGGCTTTGAAGCCATTTGGTGAGATCTGTGCTGCCACCGCTGGCCATAAACTGTATTGCAACAAAGCTGCAGATTAAGTCTCATTCCAGTCCTCATATCCTAAGGTTTGACGTGGCAGTGCACCTGTTAGCATGTTGCACTCACATCATAACGTATGCATGCTAATATGCTTACTATCTTTTCCAGGAGCTTTCAACTGCATCTCAAGGTCTTAATCAGAAGTTATCATTTCGTGACCTATTTAACTTTGCAACCACCTGTAATCACAAGACCAATTAATGCCAGCATGTTAACCAACGTCTTGTAGTTAACTTACATGCTCACAGCCTTTTGCAGTTGCATTTTATTTTTCACTTTGTTGTATGTGGAATCAGTTTCAGAGTTCTTCACTTTGTGTGGTTACAGATTCATTACAGAAATCTCCTGCAATTCATAACACGTTCTGCATTCCCTGAGGAACTCCACGCCGACGGTGAGGTAAATCCAGGTTTCAGGTGCAAAACAAACAAACCTGTCAGGTTCCACTTCATGCAAATTAACTAAAAATGCAACATGCTCTTTCACCTCTCTGCAGCTTCAGTGCAGCTGAACGAGGACGAAGCTCAATCACGACTCTGAGCACACTGAGAATCGATGAGGCAACACGTAGCAAGAAACCTGAACCAAACTCATCCGGCCACGACCCAAAGGACTGTACTGATAGAAATTGTGTACAAGTGAAAATATTTGTCTACATACAGCGATCAGCAGTAACATCCAGACAGCACGGCACCCTGAGCGTCTCCATATGCAACAAGCTGTGATGTTCTGTGTGTTCCGACTCCTTTCTGTCAGAACCAACATTCACTGTTTCAGCAGTTTGAGCTACAGAAGCTCTTCTGTTGGATCGGACCACACGGGCCAGCCTTCTCTCCCCACGACCATCAATGAGCCTTGGCCGCCCATGACCCTGCGGATCTCCTTCCTTAAACCACTTCTGGTAGGTCCTGCCCCCTGCAGACCAGAACACCCCACAAGAGCTGCAGTGTTGGAGATGCTCTGACCCAGTTGTCCAGCATCACAGTTTGGTCCCTTGTCAAAGTCGCTCACATCCTTCCTGCTTCAACTCATCAACTTGGAGGACAAGATGTTCACTTGCTGCCTCATATATCCCCCCACTGACAGCTGCCATGGTAACAAGATAACCTTCTTCACTTCACCTGTCCGTGGTCATGAAGTTATGGCTGATCGGTCTAACTAGTATATCCTCTGGTGCTGATGAATGGTTTATGTTCAGGCAGGATGAAGGGAGCTGTAACCATAGTGACATGAATCCCCAGCTAACAGTAATGTTACGGATCGTATGTAGGAATTCACTCCGTTATATCGGCCTCTGTCTCTGCCTGTCTCTCTCTCTGTCTCTGTCTGTCTCTCTCTGTCTCTCTGTCTGTCTCTGTCTGTCTCTCTGTCTGTCTCTGTCTGTCTCTCTGTCTCTAGCTCTGTCTCTGTCTGTCTCTCTGTCTCTGTCTGTCTCTCTCTGAGGTTATTTCAGGTTACAAACAAATCAGTTCTTCCTCACTTTGATCTGCTCTTCGCTGCCTTCAGGCTCCGTCTTCGTCCTCATTCAGCTGATGTCACAGGTCACCTGACAGCTCACTGGTCTGTTCATGTGCAGCTGCAGGACGTTGAAGAGAAGATTTACTGTCCAGCAGGAGACAGAAACAACCAATCAGATGAGCTCATGTTTGTTAACCAGGTCAATCCTTCAGATTACAGTACAGCTGATACATTCCTCAACTGACAGGAAGTTAATCACTATTGATCAATAAAGCCTCCCTCGGAATCTCTGCTGTCAGAGAGTTTCTGTTTTGGACATTTGAAGACATCATGTCGGACTCGGAGAATCTGAGATTAATGGAAATCATAAGCAGATGAATCATTATTGAAAATCTTTAAACTGGTCTCGCCTGATGAATTGTGATTGCTATAGTTCGGAGACATGCAGTCGCCATGGTAACAAAGCCCAGTCCTCATACCTGTAGTCCTCTTACCTTTCTTTCTGTCTGTGTGTTCAGGTCCGGTGACAAACGCCGTCATCATGGCGGCTCCTGCTAACATGTTCCTGCCCGACAGTCGGCCTGCCGTCCCTCTGCCGCGCTTCAGCCGACACCTGCATGTCTCCGAGGGCGACAGTGGAGAGTCAGGAGAGGTGTGCGTCCGACTCGGACTCCACACGCAGGTGAAGTGTTGAGGGCGGGGATAACAAGTCCTGAGTCAGTCAGACCTGAAACTCATATTGAATCATTCAATGTGACAGAGCAGATCCTGATCTGTGATGTCCGTCCAGAAACGGCAGTTTCTTCAGGCTCAGTGATCCAGAGAGCTGCTGACAGCTGAACTCAGGCAGATGTGACAGAAATATGTTTTTTTATTTTGAAACTCGACTCTAGAATTGTCTTTTAGTTCAACATTAGATTCAAAATATGATTTTTATTTTGAAGTCACAAACTGTGGTTCTTACATTTATTTTGTTTTGAAATGTTCTTCCTGTGTCTTCAGGAGGAGGACGAGACGTACCTGCAGAAAGCTGATAGGCTGAACTCGCTGATGAACGCTGTGACTGACAAGGTGAGAGGGGGCGCGGCTTCAGAAGTCCACCAGGTGTTACCTTACCTGTCTGTGTGTGAATTCAATAAAATGTTATTTATATAGCGCTATATCAGTGAGTTGCAGTTAGCCAACACTTAGCCGGTGTGAGCCGACCAAAGGTAGCTTCTGCTAGCGTCTCCCGGTGACTCCCGAGCAGCCGGGAAACCAGGGAGGCTGAGTGACTGTTTGACAGAAGCAGAGCTCTGAGCCAAAGCCCAGGTTCACCACCGACCTGTTCAGGAGCGCGGTGCACTATAACAAATAGAAGTGGCCGTAATGTTTTCCAATTTGGGTGTGAAAGACTTAAGAACAAGGCTTTCAAATGAGTTATAATTTAGTTTAGGTTTAGGGTTTATTCTTAGGCTTGAGTCAAAGATGGCTGCAGCTCCACCTCCTCGGCCTCGAGGATTGTGAGTGTTGATGTGACTGGGGGGGGGGATTAATTTAGGCCAGGGGTCACCAACATGGTGCCCGCGGGCCTGTTCAAAAAATAGCTCACCATCTAATTTTTTTTGTTGCTGTTCTTTTTTAAATCACACTTACATTGGTGTAAATTTGAAAATGACAATATTTAAAAAAAACTTTAAAAAAAGTTTCACATTAGATGGTGAAGGATTCGATCTGCCAAAGCAGAGAGATGTAGAATCGTCTGTAGGGCTCATTCTATATGTTGCAGTTCTATGCTGACGCACAGACTCATCAGCTGTTAAACCAAAGAACCACTTTAAAACAAGCATTTGTTCGTGTCGACGAGCCGCACGTTTTATGAATGATTGTTCATATAGGGAACATTATTGGTGGCTCATCTGTGCTGCATCACGTGACGGACGGCGCTGCTCTGTCAGGCCGGTTCCCCTACAGCAGAGGAGGCTCTGCTCTTTCTCCCTCTTTAGCCTGATGTTCGATTAAAAAGAGTTAAAAACCAGAAGAATTAACCTTCGTCTGAGCAGCTCAGCCAGAGCTGTGTGTGTGTGTGTGTGTGTATGTGTGTGTGTGTGT
>JAVQJF010019588.1:0-25539 GCA_036023855.1 Gadopsis marmoratus | reverse complement strand
AACAAACGTTATAAAATGCATCAATTAAACAATATGTAAACAAGACAATTGGCGCGAAAATAAAAAACACATTTAACAAGCCATCAAACTACCTCGTTGGCCGCTTGTCATGGAAAGAGGTTTCCTTGAGCTTTCCTTGTTGTCCGTTTGCTCTCTGAGCGCCGACAAATATTGCCGTCGACGTTACAAATCCCTCGCGCTAGACACCGCTCTCTGGCTTGTCGGTAAAGTCCTTTGATGCGGTGTCGCCGGAAGTCCGTCGTAGCGGAACCAGTAAACAAAGCAACAGTTCCGGGCGAACCAGAAACTATGCCCCAGCGGCTACATTCTGTATCATTTATACTATTTACTCTTTACCATTTGAACATTACATGTAAACAATTTAATTACATTAATCACAATTTTAAAATTGTTCAACAGCATTTATTGCATGACCTCATGAATTTTAAGTATTTATGCAACAGCACTTACAATACACATCCTGGTGGCTTCATGGTTGCTGCCCCTCTGTCACACTGCACAGTGCTGCATAGCCCTGAGTCATCAACATTACATCACATTACATGAAAGACTGATGGGCCGGACATTCATCCTCTCACTATCACCACACCAATTTGTTTTCTTTTTGCTTGTCTTTGTAGTCCACATAAGTGCTTGTACAGGGTAAGAGATTCAGCATGGGTCAGAAGAATGCAGTTTGGAGGGATCTCTTACAAAGGCAGTGACCTCGTCTTTAAGGACTTGCCTTTCTGTATTTGTCTTTGAGTGGATAATCTTGGTATATTTTCTTATATACAAAATGAACATGAAACATACAACCTGAAAGTGTGTTTGCCTCTTGAGTTTGTTTGATTCTTGGTGTTTGTGTTGATCAAAATAAGAGCAGCCTCTGTTATGGCATGATGAAAGTCACTTTGGGATTAGGCCCCCTCTTGTTTTACCATGGTGTATTCTTTCAGCATTTTAGCTTTGTACATCAAATATTTTGTCAAGTTCCATACCATAACTCCTGTTTTCTACATTTTCTTGTTTTCCTTACCATACCATAAACATACCAAACTGTGACCCTAAATTCAATTTTATTTATATAGTTCTATTTCATGGTCATCATGGTTTCAATGCAGTGTGATCCAGACTTCTGTGCAGTCTCCTGTTAGTGCTGGGGAATCTTCAGTGAACTCCTCAGCTGATGGAAAATGAAGCATCAGACTAACTGAGCACTGAGTGTATCTGTTAACATGCAGCCTTATCTAGACAGAAGTGAAGCAAGTGTCTAGTTCTGCTTTTGCCTTGTGTTAGGTCATTGTGGTTGTGTTGTCCTCTCTCTTGGTTTCCATGTACAGGATGGATGAATAGCGTTAACTCAGCAGCTTTACACATCTCTTATGTTCTGTACATATGCATTTCCTGTAGAGTGTATACAACCTACACATTCAGCGTTGTTTTTGTGTTGTTAGTGCTGATGACTTTATACTAGAGCTAGAGAAGTTCAAACCCTGGCTCCTTTCTCACCTCCACACAATTGACCAATCATGGCGTGGCTTCGGAAAGACCCAGTCTACCCTAATCGACATTTTGGAAGGTGTTGGGGGAGAGGGTTTCCGAAGGTATTCGACAAGCACTTCTGAAGAAGTATACTGGCCCCTTCAGTCTGTTGAATGAGATGAAGTACAGTTCATGTGGGCTTTTCATTAGTGCTTTTTGTCATCCTATCTCCAAATGACCTTTCATTTATAGGCTGTTTAGGCCCTAGAATTTCCTCTCGTTATGTGGCAGTTGTCTGAGTGAGTGTTGATTCTTTGCCAAAGGTAATTCAAGACAGGCTCTTTTTATGCAGCGTTTTCAGACTGAACCATGAAAACATAAGTGTGGTATTTTACACTTACACAGATGTTAGTTTTTGTAAGGAGAGCATCATTAACTGGGACTTCAGACATAAGATTTCAATAGGCTTTGTCTCAAACACTTACCCATAGTGTGTTTGGATATAATATCAGCTCAGGCCTCCACTAATATCTTATCAGTCCACTGACTGAGGTTCCATTTTGGCACTGGTGAATCAAAACTTTCAAAAGAGAGTGTTAGATAAGTGAGATAAGGGCCTCAGTTTGAGACCATGTTCATCAGAGGCTGATATCTGATCAGGCATCCAGTGGATCCAATGAGTCCTCAAGGTGGGAGGATGTTTGGGCTACATTGTGTCATGAGGATCAGGACAGGATGGGAAAAATCAAGTCAGAATGAATCCAAATCTGTTATCTTAGCGTGATTTCTTCTGCTGCAGCTGTTTAAGCTCATTTGTGACTGTTTAAATTGAAACAAAATCAGATTGCGAGAATTGTAGGTTTTTTTGGTAATAAATCTGAGAAAACCTTTTTTTTTCCCCATGTGGCCATGACTCTCTTTTCTAATTGAGTTGTAACAGTGCATATCTCCCATCTCTCCCTGGGAGCCTGAGCTAAAGAATACATCTGGATAGAGGGACCGGCTGGAGGGAACAAAGGGTCTATTCTGCTCCCTTTTAGCGGGTCCTGTCTGTTCCTAAGTTGACACACAAACCAAAGGGCCTGTTCGCATTCCTCCTTTATCAGTGCTCTCAGCATACTGAAGAAGTAGCTCATATCCAGTGGCAGCACTAAGTGGTAATGGAACTTATCATGGTGATTGTATTCTCATTGTGATATGCAACATATAAAGCTTGACCAGAAGATTTAGCACACACATATATGGTTAAGACTGAAACTGAAAATAAAGAAACTCCTTTCAGATCAGTCTGGTGTTATTCTATATTTTTCTTATTGTCATTAAATCTCATGAAAAGGCCCGTGTTTGTTTATCGCTTTGAAAACTTTCACTTCTCCACCATGTTTGTGGCAATTGGCCCAAGTCCATTGGCTCATATTGAAGGTGTTATATGTAAAAATGCTTCACAAATATAGTTTAATTTTTCAAGAAAGGCTCAGTCAACTACACAACAACTGGTCACTGTAGTTTTTTATAGCAGATGTTACTCAAAATAGATCATAGTGCATTTGTTGGGGTAATGCAGGAACATGTCGCCCAGTACTACAGTGTGGCTCATTGATGTGTTTTTTAATAGTTTTTGGACAACAGTGGAGCTCTATGGCACAGAAGAATAAGATATATCAGGCTTTGGGTCACTCTGAGTCGTTTTCCATAAAGTCTATCTGGCACTCTGCTTACTCAGTATCTAGAAACATTTCTGTAAATCCTCATATGTGGCTGACAGCTGAACTCAGTGTAAATCTATAGGCAATAATAATTCTAAATAAAATGTATGAAATTATAAAGTGTATTACCAAATTTAAGTATGAAAGCTGGAGTTTAAGGCAAAAGTAATGATTCTTCACTTTAAGCCCAAAATTGAACTTTTAGCAGTTTGATAAATACAGACTGCAAGGTTTGCTGCCATGGAAACTGTGGAGTGTAGTTGCTAGAAGAGAGCATAGTGTTACTTGGTCAGTTTCCTTGTCCAGATTTCTCCAGCTGGTCTGGGAACTGGGGATCTCTGCCAATGTGTTGAATCATCAAGACTTGCCAAACAGGAACTGACTCTGGTACAGGAAATCAATAGTAAATTCAACTGCCATCAGCTGGCGGCAGGGTCAAACTGTTTACAGCACATCAACTTTTCGTTCTAAAATGAATCTTTGGTCTGAACTGGCCTATAGACAAAGTGATTGTGATGTGCATGAGTTAGATACTTCTGGTTGTCCTGTCTCCGAGCCACAGCTGAGATAACCCTGATGACATCACTGTGATATCATCTGGTGTGCCCCTTTTTGAAAGTTAAATTGCTAGTTTATCAGAACTAATATGGCACTTGGACACATGTCTCCGTTCAAAGTGACTGTCATTGTTCAAGACTGGGATGTGATTCTGTCACTTAATGACATCTTTATGACTTTTGGAGACATCTGAATGGTGTAAAATCTTCCCCTGATTAAGGTCCACTATTGACGTTTCATAATTAGTTGACCGTTTCATTGTCCCCACCTTCAAAGGAAAGTTTTCTTTTATCTAATACTAATAACAAGCCTAGAATCTATTGTTGGTGTCACATAATGTTACTGGAAATGTTTCAAATAGAAAAATATATACATTTTATGGTTGAAACACAAACACTGAAATAACAGCTGAAAATCTGTAGAGTAAATAAAGTCTGTAATAATAGTTTACTTTATATTATTTTTAATATTAGCCTACACTACCATACAAATCTCAAATACTTCTTACTTTCTTACACATACTGTCATCTTTAACTTTGTCTCTTTGGTTGATGCTAATGCATGCCAGGGGGCCTTTTCAGACTATTCAGTCTTATCAGTGTTAGCCCCTTTGTAGTGCCAGGATCTATTTCAACATTCAATCTGTGCTAAAGCAGTGCTCCCTAACATGGGAATAAAGATGGTGTGCCCTAATTCTTTTCACAAATTTCTCAAAATATCAGGCATACTGGAGTTCTGCTTATCTGCACATTAACAGTCTATCAAATTACAACTAAGAATCTGCAGGTTTTTAGCAGCTGTTAATGGGCAGTCAGATTTGAATCAGCCTACAGCTGATGTGATGGAATGCGGTCAGGCCAATGTAGATAGATCTCAGCTTGACAGTGTAAATCAACAATTCTCTGAGGATTATACAGTCTCACTCACCAGAAATCCGCAGGTTAAACGGCTAACATTGATGAAGTTGTCTGGTGTCATAATGCTGTTGATGGTACAACCTCCTCCCATCACACAAATCAATACCAGACCTATTGTGGAGCTGTCTTAGGTGTGAGAAGCTTTTCCCTGAGCAGAGAAATTAGTTTGGAGAGACCACCCTCGTTTACAAATGAGCCAATCACAGCAGTATAATGCCGTCTCCAATTAGATTTACATGGCCCGCACAGAGCCAGGCACAGCCTATTGTCCTGCAGATTGAACACTGCCATATTGGCAGCCATGCTGCTCTGCTGGCCTTGCCTACCACTCTGAGTGAGCCTCAGACTTCACTTCCACTGCCTGCACGTCATTCCCCTTGCTGTAACAAGCCTTCCAGCATCACACACACAATCTTGTGTATCTCCAAACACACGCACACACATACATACACACACAATCTGTTGTACTGATGGGTGCTAGCATGTTAAGTACATTTTTAACCATACATGTAAAAGAAGTACTCCAGCAATTTAGCGCATCACTTCCATAAAGTTGATTATAAAGGGATTCATAGGAGACAAATTAAGAAGAAGACTGGCCAGCTCCTGTTCACATGTCGAAGTGTCCTGGGCAAGACACTGACCCTGAAGTTACCCCCGGTGGAGGCCAGTATGGGAGAAACTGTGTCCCCATCGGTGTGTGAATGGGGGAATTACACTACTGTTTAAGCTTAGATTACTGTTACAGCGCTTTGGGAACAGTTTCAATGGTTGAAAAGCACTATATTTAACATAATGCAACTCAATAGCATATTTCCACTGTCTGCCTTGGAAATGCCCACAGCTTTCAAAATCCAAATAACACGAGCTCCAAAACAAAGCTGAGATAACCCTGATGACATCACTATGCCATCATCTAGGGTGCCCCTTTTTAAAGTTAAATTGCTAGTATATCAGAACTAATATGGAAGTTGGATACATGTGTCCATTCAAAGTGACTATCATTATTCAAGAATGGGATGTGATTCTGTCACTTAATGACATCTTCATGACTTTTGGTGACATCTGAATGGTGGAAAATCTTACCAAATGGAAAGAGGGAAAAAAAAAGATGATTTCCCTCAAAGGAAGATGAATTGATTAAACCTGATGGTCAGATCATAAACCTATAGTACGGTTAAATTATCCATGAGACTGTTTCTATCTTGAGGAACATTCAGAAGGTCATTAACTGGTGTTTGGTCTCTCGTGCAGTTATAAAGACTTTTCTCAGGGTTCCTCTATCTAGCAGGATGTACTGAGTGGGTCTTGAGGTTTGACAGGGTGGAAAAGGATTCTCTGCAGACAATCAGTTTCAAGGCATTTGCAATCTTGTGGCATGTAGCAGTGTGTTTATTCCTGCAGGATAATGGTATTATTTCACTAATGTAATCACAGCACAGACCTTTCTCATGAACTTGGGCTGTGTTCATTGGTTTGGTTTCATTGGTCAGACAACTTTGTTTT
This sequence comes from Gadopsis marmoratus, assembly GCA_036023855.1. NCBI lineage: Eukaryota > Metazoa > Chordata > Actinopteri > Centrarchiformes > Percichthyidae > Gadopsis > Gadopsis marmoratus. The sequence continues at coordinate 19,367 of JAVQJF010019588.1, read as the reverse complement.
GTGTCACTGACGTTGTTGTTGGTTTGATAATACTGTTTCTCTTGCTATGCTTTGATTGTTGTGTTTGTGTTAACACACTGAAAACATACGTAGGTCTGCAGTGTAATATAGGGCTGTCATATGAACACATTCAAACTAAAACGTAATTCTTTATATACTCCTCCCCATTTTTATTTTTTAGCTTATGTTAATTATAGGTCTTTAAGGCATGCAATAGGTCAAGCTGATAGTGAATTTGAATGCCCTCTGCTGGATGATGAGGCAAACTACTTCGGTTTGTTGCGCTTATAGACAGTACATTTTCAATTCATACAGGTCATTACATTACTAACCCCTAACCCTAACCCTAACCCTGTCTGGATTTAATGTAAAGCACATGCCTTTCCTGACACTTTCCATGGTTGGGTCTAATATAATGTGTTAACAGTGCTTATTAAAATGAGTTCAGTATTGGGTTGGCATCTTAGACCAGCCCTTCTGCTTATCTTTAGTTCCCAGAGCTAATTAACTGTGTTTTAAATGACGCGCACAAGGCTTCAGCTCCCAGCAATAAGTTGTGGCTTACCTCTAGCTTGCCTTTGTTAGAGAATGCAGTTGGGCAGGGATGTTGTGAGGTTAATGACTGTGAAGAAATTGCACTGATGACTCATAAGTTGCAACAGTGATCACAAAAGTGGAGGTCATGTAATTAGGAAGGGTGCTAATGATGATGAAGCCACAGGAGAGAGACATAAACATCCTGACCAATTAGCTGGAAGCTGATGACCACTGGTGTTACCCTGCTGGATACAGTCTGAGCCAGCACAGAGCTCTCCTTCAGCATCACTATCAACTGAACCGCCCTGGAAAATACAGTGGGGAAGGCAGGGAAACTACTCAGTTTGTTGTACAACTTCATCCTTTGTCTCACAAATAAAGCAAATATAGATAAAGGCATATGGCAGTAACTCTAAGCATTTTTTTTTACCACAAATTAATTAATAAATGCGCTGGGGACAGCTTATGTGACCTGCCGTCGGTGATGTTTCTCATTTCAACAGGTGAAAGCGACGGCCAGCATCAGCTAAAAATGACTGCTTACCTGAATGCTTTGCACACTGAAAGAGAGGAGAGACAAGAGATTTGTCACCATCTGATCAGCAAATCCACAAGCCCTGAAGCTGAAGCTGATTAAGCTCTGAACAGAGTTAATCACAACCAAATCATTTTTCACATTCACACACTCTAATTTTCACTTCCATATGTGAAATTCTGTCATATGACTGCCCTCCTTAGTGCTCTCTTTAGATAAATATAAGGGGGGAAGCATTATTCAGCAGAGCTGAAACATTAGTAGGCTGAGGTGGAGTTAAGAAACACAATAGAGTTAAGAAATGATAAAATTTTGATCAGCTTTATTTTAGCTGATACTGTTCCATTATGATATGCCCAGATCAGCCCTGATATCGATCCTTTGCATCGGCTCGGCACATCTTCAATTAATTTATTAATATCCAGCAAACTGCTGTACATACAGAATGAGCAAACAGGGATGGAACAAGAGTCCTAAATTAACATATTGTCATTGAGTGTTTGTGCACTGTCAGATATTATAAAATAGGCAACAGAATTCACTCTCCAGGGTAGACGATAAAATTTTCAAGTACTGGCCACGGGCCACCAAATCCCTATATTTGGTGGCCAAGTACATTTTTGGTGGCCCAAATGTTAAGGTATGTAACAACAATGAAAAAAATTCAACTTAACATAGCCTTAACTGGGACACTTCAATAAATGAAAAGACATTAACAGAATGAAAATATATTTTTATAAACATTTATTTAAATTGAAAAATTCTTTGTAAACATATGGTGCATATATTCTCTCACAGTCTCTTAGTTTGGATTTGGTGTGTTTGTGGAACTGTAATGTTGCTTCGGTGAAGGCAAAGTATTTCCAGTATAGAAGGACTTCTATACTGGATATACTTTGCATATAGTTTGAAGGGCTATACTTGAATTTATGTTAGTTGTTGCACATGCAGTGGCATGGGTTATAAGGGTGTTTTGATTGGCAGACTTCCAACTTTTAGGTGCAGAGGAATGCAGGCTAAAGCCATGGAAAAGCAAAGAGTTAGTCAGGCAGTTCCTGTGATCATATTCAGCTTCAGGTATCACTTTCCATAGCTCTCAGGCTTGTCCTGTATTATTCCCTGTATGGCCTTTCCCTTGAGATCAGGCTTGTGGCTACATTCCAGAACTGTCCTCTCAAATTAAACTTTCTGGGGGCTGTAGCCATTCTGATGCTCCCTTCATTAGAAGGCAACGGCACAAACCCTGCCTTCTTGACCACGGTTGAGATCCTGCCAGCAGCTCCAAAGCAGCTGTTCTAATGTTTATACTTTTAGCCTCCTGCGATTTGAGGAACAGTAGGTTTGTAAAACACTCACTCACTTACTTTTCCACAGTGGACTGTGAGTGGATGGTGCTGTACGGCAATATATAAATAAAACTGAATTGAATTGTACAACACACTGTACATGCCCTTAATTTTGAGTTTGCTTCAGCAGAATACAGGATAAAGAGTATTACTATTGGTTTACATTAAGTGTGTAAATGCATAAATGTAGTGGATTATAGATGCATTGATATGGAATTTCATGGCAAATAACACTAACCAATACTTATCTGTTTGTTATGGCTGATACCAGTGCAAAAACAGGCCATATTAATCGCAGAAATGTGGAACACAAATTATATATTAAGAATATATTTCTCTAATACAATACCAGTGTTTAGAGAGCTTTAACCATCCCTAGAATAAAGAATACATTTGTTTATTGTAAACTTGAACTCTTGGTCTCCACTGTTGCAGGCTGCAAGCCTTTTATAATAAAGTGGCTAACCACCCAGTGAAATCAGTCATCTTCTCCCCTGTCGTCCTCCATCTGATGTGAAGAGACTCACTGCTGGTAGAGAGGAGGGGGTGGTTGGTCTAAGCCTCACAGTCTACAAGAATTAATCTAATCTTCACATACATACCTAATTAGGTTCAATTGTGACAATTACAATTTTACAATTACATTTTTTTACTGAAATAATAAATAAAAAAGTCTCTAAGTATGGTCAAAACTGTTCAGGCGGGCCACCCAAATCCTATAGAAACACTTATGAATGTTCCTGGAAGCCCAGACAGACTGGGCTGAGACTGAGAAACTTAATAGACTGGTACTTACAGAAAGGTGCATATCATGTTCATGCAACATCATGGGTCTGGGCGCAGCTGGTGCAAATATTTCTGATAATGCCTGTACCTTCATTATTCGTGTCACATAAAGCTGTGTGCTTAAGGGTAGACATGGCAAAAGTGATATTTTGCATCTGAATGTGCATGTGTAACAATGAGCATCCAGTGTTCCAAATGTACATGACCTCAGTGGCACTAACACCAATCCATCCGTCTTCACAGATGCAGCAGCTCTTCTATGAGAACTATGAACCAAATAAGAAGGGGTACATACGAGATCTCCACAACAGCAAGATCCATCGAGCCATCACCCTCCACCCCAACAAGAACCCTCCCTACCAGTATCGCCTACACAGCTATATGCTCAGCCGCAAGATCGCAGACCTGCGCCACCGAACCATTCAGCTCCATCGGGAGATCGTCCAGATGGGGCGCTACGGAGCGGCTGAGCCCAGCCGAGAGGACCTCCAGCTCGGCATGCCACCCTCCTTTATGCGCTTCCACCCACACCAGAGAGAAGAGGTCCTGGAGTGGGAGTTTCTGACAGGGAAGTACCTGTTCTCATCATCTGACAGTCAGCCACCCCGCCGTGGGATGGATTCCTCCCAGAGGCAAGCCCTGGATGACATAATCATGCAAGTGATGGAGATGATAAATGCAAATGCCAAGACACGGGGACGGGTAATTGATTTCAAAGAAATTCAATATGGCTACCGGAGGGTCAATCCGTTATACGGAGCAGAGTATGTGCTGGATCTGCTGCTGCTGTACAAGAAGCACAAAGGAAAGACCATGACAGTACCTGTGAGGAGGCATGCCTACCTGCAGCAGACATTCAGTCAGATCCAATTCAGAGAAGAGGAGGAGATGGATGCCAGAGCTCTTGCCAGCCACATCAACAAGGAGTCAGACTCCCTCTCATTTCTGTCTAACTCCCTCAAGATGCTGGTGCCCTTCAAGCTGGCTGCCTCTGGCCAGGACCAGAGGGAACCTAAAGAGAAGAAAGTCAACATCTTGGTACCTCTATCAGGACGCTATGACATATTTGTGCGCTTCATGGCCAACTTTGAACGCGTTTGTCTTATCCCCAACCAGAACGTTAAGCTGCTGATCCTGCTCTTCAGCACAGACAACAACACAGAGCGGGTCAAGCAGGTGGAGCTGATGAGGGAGTATCACATGAAGTATCCCCGTGCTGAAATAGAGATAAAGCCTGTTGCGGGCTCCTTCTCCAGGGCTCTGGCTTTGGAAGTGGGCTCCTTGCACTTCTCTAATGATTCACTGCTCTTCTACTGTGACGTGGATCTGCTCTTCACCAATGACTTCCTCAAGCGATGTCGGACAAACACTGCCCTGGGGGAGCAGACCTACTTCCCCATCATCTTCAGCCAGTATGACCCCAAGGTTGTGTATGCTGGGAAGGTCCCTAGCAACAACCACTATGTCTTCACCTCCAAGACAGGCCTGTGGAGGAACTACGGCTTTGGGATCGTCTGTGTTTACAAGGGAGACTTGGTCCGAGCGGGAGGATTTGATACCTCTATACAAGGGTGGGGATTAGAAGATGTGGACCTTTTTAATAAATTTATCCAGTCAGGGATTAAGTTGTTCAGAAGCACAGACATGGGGATAGTGCATGTCCACCACCCTGTCATATGTGACCCCAACCTGGAAGCAAAGCAATATAAGATGTGCCTGGGTTCCAAAGCCTCGTCGCATGGCTCCACCCAGCAGCTGGCCGAGCTCTGGCTGGAAAAGAACGACCATGGCTTCAGGAGACTGGCCAGCAATAACGGCTCAGTTAGGACAGCGTGAGAAAAGCCGGGCTGCAGACTGTCATAAATTGAACCTGAACACGGTCTGTGCTCATTTCCTCCTCTTAGTGGTGTTTTCACTACCTAATTTATTTTTTACTGAAATGAAAGACTTCACATGGATATATTTTGAAAATATTTCTTCTTTTTTTTTAAAGAAAATATATAGTAACAATTCATAGACACAGTCTGGGTTCTAGTATGGAAGTACGTGTTTTGATTAATAATAGAAGGAATATTGATCAATATTCTTGTGTGAGGCTGAGCACAGCAGGATATATATCCTATAGCCTGTTGCATTTTATCTGCCAGGACAGTATGCGGCAGAAGTTATCAGTGTGTACCTCAGTGAAGTGCACCATCATGGTCCTTAAATATCCCATGTGTCTTGTGCAGAAAACACACTGGTGTCCATGTACTTTCAGACAAGCTGTGCCCGAACCATAACTCAACTTTTGATTGTGAATGTTTACAAAATCAATAAAGTATTTGAATAAATAATTTGATCAATAAAGACTCACATCACAGCGATCTCAATTATTACTAAGGGTCATTTCATCTGATTGCTTTGATTTACAGTGGTTTTCCATTTTCTTTTATGGTTTTGGTAATATGACACAACACTGTTACTTTTTCTCCAAGATTTATTTTTCTTTTTCTTTGTTAATTTCTGTGAACCCAACTGCTGGATTTTATATCTGCAATTCATCTTTTGCTGTCTAATTTATTGAATTTGCAGGCTCCATTTTCTACTCTCTCTGACTGTTGAAATATGTATATTGGAAAGAATGGATAACCATGTCAGTTGTGGGATAGCGTGTTGTTTTTTTTCATGTTCTTTTTCTTAACTCATTATCACCAAAGAGTTTTGCACAGTCTATCATGTTGTGTGAGTGTGTTTTGTAGGCACTAACATGAAACTGTATAATGGAGAATAAACACAAAAGCTATCTATCCCAGGCCTTTCTAATGGATGAATTTGGAACCAGTCTGGCCTTTATTCCAGTGGGTTGAAATGGGAGCAGCACTTTAGTCAGCCAGCTCAAGTCACACATCACTGTCCCTTTTGATAAATTACTTTCTTTTATGTTGAAATAAAAAGTGTTGTGGCAGGTCCCAGTCTACAGAGGTGTGACTTCAGTGCTGGTTCCATTGAGCTGTGATGGGAACAACCCAGATTGTCTGGTGTTACAGGTTTCAGGGTAGAACATTTCCTCATGGAAGGCCTGAATCACTGCCCTGCTCCTGCCTGGGTTGCCTGAGGTACTGTATGATGTAGCACTCCATCAGGTTGATGGGTCTTCTTTCAGCATTACAACATGACTGGCTGATTTTAAGACTAATGTAACAGGATGAATGACTGTGCTCTCATCATAGTGTTTTTCTATTTTCTTTGACATTTTTGTAATTTCTGTTCTCAACTGTCCAACTGGACATGGTTTTCTATTTAAAAAGAAATAAAATGGGGGTAAAAGTATCAAAAAGAGCTTTTGTGGTATTTTTTTCTATTTGTTACATTCTCAGTTATTACCTGCCTGGATGATCACCACAGAAACAGGTAAAATGCAGGCCATTTAAATTTTTAATTGGGCCTAAGTGTTGCAAACTGTCAAATAATTCATCTACAATGGTGACGTACTGAACAAAGGGTCCAGGGCCCCCTGGAACAGTTGTGCACTTTGCCTTGTAATCCAGCCTTGGGGACATTCCTAACTAGTACATGGAAAGAATAATTTCACAACATGCTGAAAACTCTCCACTAATTGAGATTGAGCAATTAATTAAAACAATATATCAACAATTAATCTCCTCACTAGCTGCAAGTAAACCCTGAAGGAAAGTGTGAAGCAGCCAAGTTGGAGCTCATTGGTGATTCTGTGATCCCCCGTCTTTCAGATGGAAGCCCCTACGGGGGCAATAAAACAGGGCCTCCAAAGAAAATGCTGGGATAAGTCAATACTCTGCTTTGTGTCTGCTGTAAAGGCTGTAAAGACAAAGACAAAGACAGACAGGGCAAGGGGGGAGGGAGAAGATCAGCAGAGCCTCAACCCTGTGTTTCCACTGATCTGAACTTTAAAAATGATTGACTATGATCATCCTCAATTCTTTGTCTACACACATATACACCGATCAGCCATAACATTATGACCACTAACAGGTGAAGTGAAGAACACTGATTTTTTCATTACAACGGCACCTGTCCGTGAATGAGAAATATTAAAAGTTGATGTGTTGAAGCAGGAAAAAAACGTAAGGATGTGAGCAACTTTGACAAAAGCCAAATTGTGGTGGCTAGATGACTGGGTCAGAGCATCTCCAAATCTGCAGCTCTTGTGGGGTGTTCCCAGTCTGCAGTGGTCAGAACCTACCAAAAGTGGTCCAAGGACAGAAAAACAGTGAATCAGTGACAGGGTCATGGGTCGCCATGGCTTACTGATGCACGTGGGGTGCGATGGCTGGCCTGTGTGGTCTGAACCAACAGAAGACCTACTGAGTTCAGATGTTTCCATCTGTCTCAATGATTGAGGCAAGCAATTGTCAGAAATGAAACACAGCTTTCATAAGAACTTTATTCAGTACCATATTGTACAGTGATTATGTACACAACTTGCAAGACAATTTAATTTCATTCTGATAAATAAATAACCTCTGCCTTACTACAAGGCTATTATGGACAATATACAGTTCCTTACTGATCACTGTAATGCAAATGTACCAACTTAAGTCAACAAAACTATTTGGCTAGAAAGATAAAATTATTTAAATATCCCTTTTGGGAGTAATGGTGTTGTACAGCAGTTCTCAGTCTTTACACTGTGACAGACAACTTTGGGTTAAGCATTTGCTAAATTTACAAAAAAAGCTCTGTTCTCAGTGGTGCCCTGTGCTTTTAGTCCTGCATGAATCTGCCATGTGTCATTTGTCATATAAAAATGCCTCTGGAAATTAGCCTCAATACTTCACCAAATGGACCTTATCTGATCATATTAATATTAGTCCCATGTAATTCAGCATCTGACTCATTTAGGTAAGTTCTTTCCTTACATTTTTCCTGTTATGGTGGGTACATTTCTATCTTGTAAGGTCCCCTGGTAACACTAGCCCTGTGTGAATAGACCAGGGAGAAATTAAACAAGAGTAAATGCATATAGGTATGTATGATACGCATGCAGCTTCTTGCCTGACTGAAACAGTTTCCCAAGACATCCTGATCAACTGGTGGTTGAGTTGGGTGACGTGCTCACATCAGTGTAGCCCCACACAGCAACGGGTAGAACATACTGTCTAAGTCCAAATGAGATGGTCATCATCAGCCCTTGACCAGTGGCTTCAAAATAAAAAGTAAAGCTCTTCACACCTTCACTTGCCTTTGTGATTTTTTTGTCATTTCATTTTCTGTTTTTCAGTCACATGATGATAAACAAATGGGAAAACTGGAGTAATATGGTGAAACAGAAAATCATTGACAACATTAAGGATCCATGTGTTAAGACTGACCTACCCACCACACACTCAAAGTCTCAACTGATAGCAGGCACAAAATGAAAACATCAGGAGATGTAAAGTAATGTCTACCCTATAACATATTGAAAAAAAAAAGACAAAAATCATCTCATTTTAACATGTTGTAGATAACGTTATTTATAACTTTTCGAATAATCAGATTTCAGATAATCAGTTTATTTTTGAAGAAGATATCAGTGTCTTTAGATGGGGTTGCGGTTATATATGGGTCAACTTTGCCCCTATCTCCTGAATTGTTGTTCATGGTCTGGCCAAAATGCGTTCACTCTCATACAGGTTAACATGTAGGAAAAAACATTTGGTCCCTATCCAGTGTCACCCCCATAAAGGTGCAGATTGGAATAGTTAAATGAAAGAAAACTGAAATAGATAGACAAAGGATATTCAATGGATAAACAATGGATTGACACAAACAGTTCAACACACCTTGAACTGAATCCCAGTCATACCAAACTGAGAGACTGCTGCAAGGGGCCAAATATGTCATATAGCCCTAAATATGAAAATGCAACAGGCACCCCCACCCATTGCACTGATGTCAGCGTTCGGCAGGCCCCTGCTCTGAACAGTGGCAGTCTGTCGGTGTGTATTCCCCTTGGATCGCGCTCCATACAGAGCTGCGTTTCTGCACCTCACCATCGCAGCACAACAGCTACCTTCTTTTCCTCATGCTGGTCTCCAAGCGGCCCAGCTCCTCGTAGGACTGGTAGAAGACTTCCAGCTCGTGGCAGCCCCAGCCCCTCCAGACACACAGGCACCACTCCATGTTTTCCTTATGAAAGCCACATACAACAGTGTCTTTTGCCACTAGTGCTGCCTCCTTCAGGATCCTGATAGAAACAGAGAGAAGAGGAAGGGAGTGAGGGATGCAATAAAGAGATTGATCTGCGAGGGTAAAAAGAGGGATGCAATGCGGGGAAGAAGCTAAAGTTGGTGGCACATCTCTTTGCACTGTAATTAGCTCTTCCTAGAAGCTAGTGGGCAGTTCTTGGAAGCAGTTCCCTGGAAAGCCACTGAGGATACAGATTGTACTGTTAGCACATAAGTTACTATTTGTCTAAGTCTGGCAAAGAATTAAATTGCTGCATTTCTGTGCTCCTAAAATGTGTACTGAAAGGCCCTTTCTCCTGGAAAGAAAAAATGTTAAAGAATGGTATAAAGCAATCTACTTTTAAACTCACTCTAATTTATGAAGTTTGTGACACAAAGAATTTTGGGAGGAAGGAGGGTGTCTTGTGACCCTGTTTCCTGAGCTCAACCACCCATGTATCATGCTGAACACCCTTGAATTATCTTCTTTCGATTGTTGTTTTTCTTTCTGGGGTGTATCATTATCCTCTCCAGACGATAGTTCATGTTCTGTGATATACAGCTTCATTACAAGAACAGGTGATTTTGTGCTCTGTGAAGAGCTATAAGAGACATCAAACAGACACATGAGCTAACCGACACATTAAATAATAATTTTGTGTTCAATTCATTTGCAATGGAGTGAAACAGAGTGGGGCAGGCAGCATTCTGCTCCTGATCATTACAGCTAAAGAACAGGACAGCTGTTATGTACTATATACACTGCTCAAAAAAATTTAACAATTTGAAAACACATCAGATCTCAATTGGGGATAAAATCATGCTGGATATCTATACTGATATGGACTGGGTAATGTGTTAGGAACGAAAGGATGCCACATCGTTTGATGGAAATGAAAATGACCAACCTACAGAGGGGCTTAATTCAAAGACTAAAATTCAAACCTTTTGGCAATGGCACGTATTGCCATCCTGGAGGAGTTGAGACTGCCTGTGCAACCTCTGTAGGGTCCAGGTATGGCCTCATGCTACCAGTACTGACACTGACCCTAGCCAAATGTAAAACTAGTGATAAACAGTCAGAAAAGATGAGGTGGAAAAAATGTCAGTGGCCTCCACCTGTAAAACTATTCCTGTCTTGGGGGTCGTCTCATTGTTGCCCCTCTAGTGCACCTGTTGTTAAATTTCATTAACACCAAAGCAGCTGAAACTCCCTCCGCTACATAACTGACCAGATCAATATCCCAGAAGTTAAATTGACTTGATGCTATACTTTGCTTAAAAAGTGTTCCTTCTTTTTAAGCAGTCAATTCTATTCATCTTATATGCTTCCTCTAGGCAATATTATTAGAGAGCACTCCATACATTTTAATTGTTATGCAGATGATGCCCAATTACACAAATCAATTAAGGCTGATGAAACCAATCAATTAGTTACATTTCAAGCATGCCTCCAGCACATAAAAACCTAGATTATCTGCAATTTTCTAATATGAATCAAGAAAAATAAAAATAAATCTTGCAGAAAAAGTAACAGTGTTGTGTCATATTACCAAGGACCGTCTTTTTTCACCAAAGTAACATTGCAAAAATCAGGCACATCCTGTCTCAAAAACGTTTCAGAAAAACTAGTTATGTCTAGGCAGGACTATTGCAACTCCCTACTATCGGGCTGCTCCAATAAATCCCTTAAGACTCTCCAGCTGACCCAAAATGCTTCACCACGGAAAATAGGTCATATTTCTCCAATATTAGCTTCTCTACACTGGTTCCCTGCAAAATCCAGAATAGAATTTAAAATCCTTCTCCTCACATAAAAAGCCCTTAATGGTCAGGCACCATCATATCTAAAGAGCTCATAGTACCATTACCCCACTAGAGCACTGCGCTCCCAGAATGCAGGGCTCCTTGTGGTTCCTAGAGTCTCTAAAATTAGAATGGAAGCCAGAGCCTTCAGCTATCAAGCTCCTCTCCTGTGGAACCAGCTCCCAGTCTGTGCACGGGAGGCAGACACCCGTCTCACATTTAAGAGTAGGCTTAAGATTTTCCTCTTTGATAAAGCTTATAGCAGGGCTGACTCAGGAGAGCCCTGAGCCCCCCCTTAGTTATGCTGCTATAGGCCTAGACTGCTGGGAGACTTCTCATGATGCACTGAGCACCTCTCTCCTCCTCTCCATCTGTACACGCTCTTATCCTATTAATGCTTGTTACTAACTCGACTGCTTCCCTTTCCCTCCCATTGTGTGTTTATCTCCTCTCTCCCTTTCTCCTTCTGTTGCTTTCTGCAGGTATTTCTGCCTCCGGAGCTGTGGCGTCTGCCCCCATGTTCGCTGCCGCTATTATTATATTGCTACTAGTATCTTTTTTTTTTTAGTTATGTTCATTACTACTACTATTCCTTCACATCTCTATGTGGAACTGTGCTGCTGTGTGTTCTCTTTCCTCCTGCTCTCACGCCACCCCCCCTCTTTCTCGCTCAACCAAACCGTTCAAGATTAACCAAGCCTGTGCAGGATTGATCACAGTGACTGCCGCACAATGCATGATCAAGGCAGTTGCTCTCCACCGACTGCAAAAACATGAAACTCCTGGCTCTCCCCTGATCTAAGAACTGATTAGATGTTGGATCAACAACATGACATTTTATAGAAACTCTGTCATACTATGAAGTTTTATTTTAACAGAATAAATGTGCAGTTGATGGCAACTTTTATCAGCTAGAAAGGCTAGAATGAATGAATGAAGCCTGTATTCTGTTGCATTTTTGCTTTATGGTCAGTATGCTGAAGCCCAGTAAAGTAAAAATAATAGTGAGTAATAAAGAAGTTACAGAATCAACAGCGTCATCATTATTTATACAATTTAAAGTTACAGGGACAGGACACTGTCTAGGTGCAATTAATCTCTAGTGGTGGGGATGCAGCACTACCTTGGGGTGTAGCTCGGTACCATACCATACTAGGGTTTATGCGGGAATCCCAAAGTTAAATTCCATACCTTTTAAGACGTTTTCAACATATTTTCAGACTGCAACGCCACATGTTGTACCTGGTTATCAGCAACTTACATTTATAGTACCATACCAATACATTTATTCTGAGATTGCAAAACAGTCTTAGTTTGACATCATTCAGATAGGCCGGGAGGGAACAAAACTCAAGAGAAAGGTAATGACTAACCCATAGCCAAGGTTTATTAAAAGTAATAATAGTCACATACTTACTCTCTCTCACACTTCAGGCACACTTTGGAATTTTCAAGTTTACTTTAGAGGTGCTCTAACTGGGATTTCAAACCCTCATCAGCCAGATTGCAAGCATTGGTCTTAACTCATACACAGCTGCTGCTTCTGTTCTACATACATATAAGCACTGATATGTATATAGTGTAGGTTGACTATTTTTGTTTGGAGAAAAGCAGATTCTTTATCTCACACTGATGTTTCCAGACTTAAAACAAATGCTAAACTCAAGGAATGTCTACTTCTACAAGGCATTGCATGATTAAAAAAGAGCTTCATAGCCTGCACAACATCACTTTATGTTGTGTTATTTTATTATATGATCTGCTGAGCATCTAGAAAAAAATACTGCCCATTGCTCCTCTCTGCATTGCTGTTGTGGATCACATGTTCCTGGTGTTCTGGTGGAAAGTGACTGCCCTGGCTGACATTCAGCTTCCTCCAAGCATGCAGCAAATTCTTTTGTGTTTGAGTCATCTCTGTGACATTTCATCAAGGATAAAAGATACCTGCTAGACCCACTGAGCATGGTCATACTATAATCTACTACATAGAGCTGAGCCTACTAACAACCCTGCAACTCTTGTGCTTCAGTAGTGGTCTTAACAGGAAATGAGCTCACCCCAAAGACAAACGTCCGGGTGGACTGAGGACAGCGATGACACGCCCCTTCATCTGATTGGCATGTGACTGCATTTTGATGACCATCACATCTCCTCCACGCCTGCCAAACAACAACAGACATACAGTACATACAAAGTAAATGAGAGCATGTGATGAGCATAAATATGCCCCTTTCATTGCATTGCTGGATATGGTTGCACCAGCTGTTTTGAGTTCAAACCTAGATAAAATGTAAGTCTTTCTTATGTGGAGATATACACATCACAAAATTACAAAAGGCTGCACCACACAAACTAGTTCTTGCATAGCGATTAGTTGCTACTAAATATTTACACCTACTAACTAGTGGTGCAACTGTAGCTGACTCAAGTCAACTGACAAAACTAGCTATACAATATATGTGGAGTGTGTATTGAAGTCAATATAATGAGTATAAAATGTAATATGGAATATTGTGGACATATCTGACCTGACATTTGATTGAAATGTTATGATGTAAACTGTTAAAGTATAGGAGTTATTGTATGGAGGTTCCATTCTCAACCTATTATGAGTGTCAACAATGACACTAATTTCTTTGCAAAAAATTTAAAGAATATGGAGATTAAAATACATTTCACAAAATAACAATATAATTCAATTTACAACACGTTAAGCCAAAAACATTAGATCAAATGACCAAATAACTCAGAAACACACATATTTCTCATAGTGTATATAAATAAAATAGTCATATCTACATTTACAAAGGATTGCCAGCTTGCCCCCAAAAGCTATTTTTTTAAAGTTATGTTACAGTGACTTACTATTTACAGTGTACAAGGTCTTTAATAGTCTACACATTCCTTAAACTTTAATGGTGCAAGAGTTTAGGAAGCCCTTCTGTAGATTAGCTTTTGTGAATTCTACACATTTTTACAGCACATATAATAATATAAACATGGTGTGTTATGTATGTACTGTATATTTATGTATAATATATATTTTTGAAAGGTATGTATACTCTAACTTGTACGCCAAGTTTTTAAAATTCTGATATGACAATTGTAGATAGGTATGTTTAATACCTTTATTTTCACTGTCCCTATTTAATCTGCATCATATTCATTTACACTTGCTGCTGCCACAATGCCTCACCAACTCTTTAATTTAGCTGGTGTGTTTGTGTTGTGTTCAGTTGATGTGCAAGCATTTTGTACCTGGGGATCCACAGAGTTCCGTTCACTGACAGCACAGTGAAGGCTTGCAGCTGAGGCAGTGTGGGGTTTATGGTATCTGCAGAGTCCAGATCAGACACAGGGTTGGTGGATGCCTGCTGGTCCTGGAACATGTCTGTCTCCTCTCGGTCTGCAGGCAGTGGCACACTGCTGTGGCTGACTAATGAGCCAAGGCCTGTGGTGCTGGAACAGTCTGACCCCAGCGGCTCCAGGGAGCAGTTGGATGATATGGAGCAGTAATCGGTCAAGGAATCCTGGTGCTGGATGATCTGAGTGCCCGCCTCCTCACTGTAGATCAATGTCACGTCTCCATTAATACATTCCAGCTTCTTTTCTTCGTCCGTGGTCTTGAGGTCAGTGGTTGTCACTGTCACCCCTGCAGGACGCTGCACTGTAAAGATGTCCCGTAGAGGATTGCTGTCTCCGCAGCTGAAACCATGACATGATTTCAAAAACAGCCACTCAAATCAAAACCCAGTTATGTCTCAACTGGGGCGTGAGCAGCTTTTTCAGCTGCTAACTGTAAATGCACAGCTGTGAGTATCAGACAGATTAGGAATACATAAGGATAGAGGTGTGTTCATATTGTTGCTAGTGTGCAACTTTCTGATTAGCATTAGCTAGCCAACCTGAAGTAACAAAGTGTCGCTTCAAATAATCATGGACAAGGAAGGTCAGAGACTGTTTGTTGTTGTGCTTTGCTCAGCAACTTAAGTTAACATCATTCACTGTCTGATTAGGGAAGGACGACGGCAACAGATGACTGTGACTGCCCCAGATTAATGAGTCTTACAGACCCACATCAGGAATGTTTCCAAACTCACTCCAGGAAGACAAAACCTCTTGAACACAGAGGCATTTTAAAGAAAGACACATGGATAGCTAAGGACATGGAAACAGGGGCAAACAGCTAGCATGGATCTGTCCTAATCTAATAAAATGGTCCTGAGGGGTGTTTCATAAAGCAAGATTACCAGTTCATCTCTACTTCTGACAGAGTGTGAGTTGCTACTGACTTACAGCATACTTCCAAGAGTTCTCTTTTGCTTTGTTTTTGGCAGTGATTAGTGTTAGTTTTTGCTGCAATATTTTACTCCATATTATCTGTGTAATGTGTTGCTTACCACGAAATGGGAGCTCCTCGACTAATTTAAGAATCATCGATATTTAACGCCAGTCCTCAAATGTACTCAGAGGAACAATTTAGTGTAAAAACAAACTTGTCAGCACACTCCTGGTGACAAACTATGTAATGAAGCACAAACATACCATTGGTATATTTGAGGTCTGCAATGACATTTTTACTTATCAGCTCACATATACTGTATGCCAATATTGATATATCTGTAATATGCCAAAATCAGCAAGTAAAAGCCTGCTTGATGTGGTCTCCTTTCAAGGCATGGTGGAATTCATCACAGTTGAGCCTATTGTTTTACTGTTCTACAGGTAGTTGAAGTGTTAATTTCCCTGGATCCCTTAGCACAAACACCTTGTCACCTTGTGTTTATAGACACAGTTGTTCTTTGAACCATCCACTATCCCAAATCCTACACCTGATGATGACACTTCCCTGTGGAAGTCCTGTACAGTAAAGTTGCACTCACTAGTACTTGGCACATAGCTGGTAGGAGGCAGCATGGTAGAGCAGCAGGGTGTTGATGTGGTCATCCATGGTCCAGACAGCCTCCTCTCCCCACAGACTGAAGCTGGTTGTCATGGATATGATGGAGGATGGCGGGTTGTAGATCTCCAGCCTTTGAACTGCCTGAAGACTCAGACAGTCGATGACCAGCACACCCGGCCCGTTGGAGAACCACAACTGATAAACACATAGACAGGGGCATCTCAATGTGGAACTGTGCTGCTGTGTGTTCTCGTTCCTCCTGCTCTCACTCTCTCACTCCATCCCCCCCCTTTTCCTCTCCCTCTCCCTCTCAACCCAACCGGTTGAGGCAGATGACCGTGCTTGCTTATGGTGGGAATTGTTGGGTCTTTCTAGACATGCTCTTATATGAAAGAGTGCCCTGAGATAACTTTGTTATGATGTGCCGCTATATAAATAAAACTGAATTGAATTGAATTAACTCAGTGTCCTTGATGTAAAGACATGGTTTTGTTCAATGAGTCAATGTTGTCTTCTTAGCAACCTTCTTAGTGACTTATCAAATATGACTTTATGGTAAATACATTGTTGACTGATTATATGCTCACCTGGGAACCACTGCTGACCAGAGCCATGCTCCTGACTGGGTATGGTCTCTGCCTGGGATCTGTGTCCTTCAGACCAAACACCGTCTTGTTGAGAGTGTGTGAACACAGGTAGGTCTCCCCCTCCAGAGGAAGGTCATCCACCATGCTGTACACTGCCATCAGGCCATCAGACATCCCTGCAAACACTCTGGCCATGCTCTTAACAGGTGAGGAAGAGAGAGCTTTATTTCAGTTTACACTCTAAAACTTTTGCAGTGAAAACCTTTTGTGACCCCTCTTTCAGAGGCCTGTTTGCACTTGAGTCTTCCGTCTGTTTCCTACTTCTTTAAACTATTTCCTGCTCTGATGTGACATATGAATTTACCCTATTACATTGTAATGGGAAAATCACTGTAAACTACAAGTCTGAAGATATTATTACCTCATCTGGTGATATTAGCTGCTTTTATTTCTGGTTTGCTCATTAAAAGGAACAATTACTTCCATAATATCAAACAATCACAGTTTCACACACGAAAAGCAATCCCATTTCATTCTACTCAGTGCTACCCCTCAGTGTTGCTGCTATATACTCGGGGCAGACTAATAGGGCTTGGTTATCGTGTCATCTTGCAAATCCAGCTGCCTCACAAGGTAACATGATTTGGACCGCAGGGCTGATTACCATGTTTGTACGTGACTTGAAAGCGACAGTTGGTGATGGTAATGCACCTCTAAGCTTGTTTGCCAAATTATAAATACATGTATTGTATGGTTATTTTGAACGATCTCTTAATTGAATTTACAGAACAATTACTGCATTGTGTATCTGCCATTACAATAAATTACATAGAAGATTTAGGCCATATCGCCCATCCCTATTTGACATCCATCTAGCGATTCAAACTGGTGACCTTCCAGTCAGTGTGTGTGTGTGTGTGTGTGTGTGGGTGTGTTGAGAGTGAGCTGACCTGTTCTCTTGCTGGAACAGGGAACAGGCAGGTGATGATGGCTGGACAGGAGAACTGTTTCTGGGGTTGACTAAGTGGACACATGTCCTTCAGACTGTAGATAAAGACCTCCTGCTCCTATCACACAAACAATATTAAACAATTATGAACACATTGTGTAAAACTCAACATACATACAACATGTCAGGAAGAAATCCTGTTTACAACATTATTCATGTTAAGGATGTTCTATCAAGAAACCTTAATTTCAAAACTTTCATATGCTCAGATGAATCTCAATCTCGCTTGGCTCTGTCTACAGTAAAAAAAAAACAACAACCCAACAACACTTCTTAAGCTCACTAATTAACACACTGTACTCGCGTTAGATCTGAACAAAAAAGAAAAAGAATCAAGAAAATGGATATTTGACGGATATTCCTGGGAACTATGTTGAACTCTTTCTCTAATCATGACACAGACTACAGTAAACAGTCTGGGCTCTATTTAATCCATTGCTCTCTTGTCTCGCTCTGCCTCAAAGGTTTTTCATGAAACCTTTATGTTACAAGGAAATATCTCAAAAGAAGGTAGGTTCTAAAAATATCACATTACATAACCAACAGGTGCTGTTCAAGTGCCTTAGAACATTACAAAGCCATCAGATGCAAGCTGTTTGTGGACAGCAAAAAAAACACAAAACATTGTGCTGGCTTTTTGACAGCTGATGGAGCAACTGATTGCCATATTCATAGGTAATTACAAACATTTTAATTAAGTTGTTATCCAGGATATTTCTCTGAATATTGTACATTTCCTGGGAAGCTGCATTGAAGAAATCCTATTCTGGTTCATCCTAACTTTGAGAAAAAGAGTTGCCAAACACCAGATGTATGGCCAGGTCATCTTATGTGATCTATAAACTGAACCAGTACTGTTATGTAAATAGAAATCAAGTAGAAAAGAATACACAAAAATTGTGAATGTGATTTCAGGTGGGGCTGAATGAGTGATGTGTACCTCAGTGGCCATCCACAAAGTGTTACCCATCTTCATCTGACAGCTAATCCTACTGCCTGGACAGGGCATCCTCTTCACCTCCACCTGGCCCTTCTCCACATTCACCACACTGTAGTTCCTACACTCCAAACACAGCAATACACAGACATAACCACACACAATTCACTTATTCCAGCTGCTTTGGATAAAATCCAGATAAGATTTTGGATAAGATCTGAGGTGTTTTTCTTTAAGTAAAAGCAAACATGACTGGTGTCACATTTACTCTACTAAATCCTAAATGACCCAGATCAGGGGCAAACAATGACACTTGGCATCCATATATTGGTGTAATACTTGTATGCATTTAGATAATTTAGATAATTTATACCAAAAGAATGTAGATATTAATACTAAGTTGTCATGTATATCTTCTGAGAAGAAATCCAAGAAACATAAGACTAAAGAAAATATTTTTTTATGCATAAAAGCCAAATGAAAAGCAGATATCAGACTAAATAGTTGAAACAAACCTGTCATCCTTTTCTCCATTCCAGAACACAGCGCTGTATCCCTGCAGCTGGGACAGGAAGAGCTGGGAGTGGCTGTCACAGGACAATATATACCTGAGGCAGGGGAAGCTGGGCTCCTGCATCTGCCTCACGCACTGCATTGCCACCGGCCTCTGCATGCGCGCGCACACACACACACACACACACACACACACACACACACACACACACACACACACACACACACACACACACAC
>JAVQJF010019582.1:0-19820 GCA_036023855.1 Gadopsis marmoratus | reverse complement strand
GAGCAGGCTGAAGACTTTCCTCTGTGATAAAGGTTATAGCAGGGCTGACTCAGGTGAGCCCTGAGCCCCCCCTTAGTTATGCTGCTATAGGCCTAGACTGCTGGGAGACTTCCCATGATACACTGAGCTCCTCTGTCTCTCTCTCGCTCTCTCTCTCTCTCTAGCTGTGGAGTCTGGATCTTCAGGTCCTGGCTCTGCACAGTCTGGATGAACACAGGTCTGGTCGGGTGGATGCGGACCGCCTGCTGCTGCTTCTGTAATTATTAGTGTAGCTGTTGTTGTGCTGCTGATACTGTTGGTTGTTTATTTTAACATCAGTAACGTTGTAGCTGCCATTGTTTTACATCTGTATGCCTACGGGTTTTCGCTGGGATGAAGCACTTGTGCAGTGAGAGAAAACATAGACAATACATAGGGTGGCAAATGCACCAACCAGCAACACTCAGAGTCCAGCCAATCTGCTGCCACAAATGGGCCTTTCTGGATCTGTCTGACATATCATAAAGTTCAGGACAGACAGACATGGCCTCCATTTTCTTGGTTACCAGGGTGACGAGCCCCATCTAATATATGATTGGTTGCCTGGAAGCGTGTCTCGTTTAGAACAACTGACAAAAGACGCTTCGTGGACACAGGCCCTTAGGTCTCTCCAGCCCACCTTAGGCTTAACCATACACACTACGTGTAGATACGAACCAAAACAGTTAGCTAAAAGAGGCTAAAAGTTGATATACAGCTGTTACACTAAAGTAAGTGCCTCTTCATTTAATTTAATATATTATCAAAGTACTGCTGAGTGAAGCAATACATTTGCTACTACAGAGTTCTGGACTAAGTTAAATAAGATTAAAGCCCGTTCTGTTAGTTCATATTAGTGAGAGTATGTGCACACAGCACTTCACTTGCCTGAGGATGCTCACAGAAGCTGGAGCAGGTCACAAAAAAAAAAACACACTTTGGTGGAATTGGACAAGTTAAAAACAGACAAAGCAATAGAAGCAGAAATAAAAGAAGCAGTTCACAGAGACAAAAACCAAAAACCTTAAAGTGATCCGAACTCAAAGACAAGAGGCTGCAGGTTTTCATCTGTTACAAGAATGCAAATCTGTGCTCCTTCAGCAAAATGATCTCCACTTCATTTTCTTCTAAATGTGAAAACTTCAATCAGAATTGTTGTGTTGTTGTTGATCCTCACAGCCTGGTGGTTTATTTATTTTTATAAAAAGCATTTCTTCCTGGAGCAATGCTAATGTTCCTCTGGGAAATAATTTAATTTAATTCAAAACCATGTCAAATCTAGGACTACTCCAAACCATGTCTAAGAAATTCAATTTGAATAAATGTGGTTTAAAAAGCCACTTTAATCTAATACTGGGCTTAACCAACCCCTGCTTAGGACTGTCCCATCAACTCCGTGGGAGTCCCGGATGCATCTCATACAAAAGCTTATGGAAGCAACTGTGAGCTGCTATTTATTGGACCGAAGCCTTCTCAATAGTTGGTGTTAAACGTCACCTTTGGGTCAAAGGGCTCATTGTGGTCCACTGCAACTGTAGCTCTCACTGCTGCAGTGGGTGTTTTCTGCTCTCCGGCCATAGGGGGCAGCAGAAGACGCCACATTCGACATCTTACTCCCGACAAGTGGCACAAAGGTGAGATTTACCGTAATTCCTTGAATAAAAGCCGATAGTCAATTAAGAGCTGGACTTCCAGATGTGGTCGACATGAAAAAATAAAGGCCTGCCCTCAATATAGGCCGGGGCAAAAACCAGACTGGATAAACTCCTGGTGCCTTTCATATAATGTGCCTGCTAATTAAGCATAATGTACATTTACAACATTTTAATTTCATAAACTCAACAACATAATCACGTTATTTTCAACACTGTTGTTCTGGATTAGTCATCTAAAGTGTTATTGTTCGATTCAGCCACTGCAGGCGTGTTTATGTCTCAGCCAAACTGGATGTTGTTGTAACTTACAAGTGCCACAAGATGGCAGCAGCTACAGTTCAAGCGCCATACAGGAACTTTGCAAGTCAATTCGTGATCCACAACTCATCTCCTGCAAATATTACACAATAAAAGCCTTGTTAAGAAATGAAGGGTAGAACGCTTTTAATTTGAAACATACAGGAATTGTTGCATAACAGCGTGATGCAGTAACTTTTAACAGGGCAAATGGGAACGAATCAAAACGTGGCTTCGTACTAAAATATGACCAATTACTCCTCAAACAGGGAATTAGAAACAAAGGCCTGCCTCTAATACAAGCCTGCCTCATATAAAGGCCTGGTACCTTCTGCAGTTCAGCTAAATAAAGGCCCCGGCTGCTATATGAGGAAAGTGTTTTCTAGCACCAAGTTTCAGTTTACTTTATCATTTATCCATTCAGACTTCGCCACGATCTCCATCGGCCAATCATATTGCTGCCGTCAAACTTTAAATCTGTTCTCCTCTCACTTGCTGTCAGCTGTGCGAAATTGCTGCGACCCTCCTCAGCCCCAATCACCTCCAGTTCACCACATTCCATGTCCATCAGAAATCCACTTCTCACCAGATCCAGATCAGCCGGTGTATCCTGTACTGCTCACAGCTTCAGTACCCCCCTTAAAATATGATATCACCATATGGTCTAACCTCCAAAGACTCTTCATATTTCTGCTCTTTATCGTGCACGTGTCAATAAATATTTGTTCACTCATATTGAATCCTCTCCTGGTTGAACTAAATCACCAGTGAAAACGCTGCTGCACAGGTGGATCATATTAGTTTGAATGACATGCGGTCTATGTTGTGCTCAGGCAAGTTTTTATTGTTCTTTTGTTTGGCCGATGTACCTGCACTTACCTGCCTCGCTGGACCTCCGTTCGCCGCCTCAGGTAGCTGCTTTGCTGCTGTGATTCAGTTGCCTTTCCCATGAAGTGTTTACACGACTGTGCTGGCACGTATCGTCACCACGAAGACTTCCGTGGAGGAAACTAAGCTACAAATCACATCATTCATGTCTTCAGCATGTAATCGCACCAGATTTAATGGTAACTGTACGACATTATCAGTACTGTCAGTATCGCCTCACCAGGTTCATAAGTGTTGTGTGTTCTCTCCAGCAGCCATATTTCCATCTCTTGCTTCATCCACGGAGGTCCCTGCTTAAATAATATGTCCTGCTCACTCTCACTGCCGCACATTTAAAAAGAGGAATTGTTTATAAAGTGCTGAAGAAAAGGATTAGATTCCTTTCAACTTAATATGTTTCCATGTGCTTGTCCAAGAGCTGGGCACAGTAATATATCACCACTTTTATATAACAGTGCGCCGTCTGTCTTTGGTTGTTTTAAAATCATTTATTTTGTTTCAGGAGTACATTTCCATTTTAATGTAATGTGACGAAATGCGTGTCACTGATTGAGATATGCGACTTCAGCTAATCGTGGCTCGCAGAGTCGTGCCTGTGGAGTTACATCAGTGGCTCATTATGTCTGCAATTTGGATACAACTGACTAGTGGATTCTTACTCTTAAACCATATTTTGCTGAAACCGGGCCTTTTTCCAGCAATGAGCTTAAGTAAATAATGCAGAGATTGAATTTTATGTAGATCTTCACAGTCTGGAAATAATAACAGGCACTCAGATCAAGTATTTTTCCGAGGTACAGGTTCCTGTGAGTCGTCCTCCCTGTGCCAGAGTGATGTGAATATCTGTGCGGGCAGGGCTTGGATAAACATTTATGTTACCCCACTCAGCAAAAGCATCTTCCAGACTCTCTGAAGAATTCAAAGTATTTCTCCCCCGAGTGTGACGAAGCACTATAATTTCCAAGAAAGAGCAAGAGTGGCCGGTGCTCAGAGACATACCAGGACTTTACAAGCTGGAATTGATTTTTATGAGAATAATCCCTATATGTGCATGATACGCACAGGAACCCGCGAAGGATCCCCTGCAATACAGCTTCCTCCTCCGTCCAAGACAGAATACTCCATCCCCTGGAAAATTCCACTCAGCCGTCCAAGACAATGTCCTGCGATAAGAAACATGTTATTCCTGATGGCGACAGAGAAAATAACAGTTTGGGATTCTTTGAAGGAGCTGAAAATCCAAAATGAATGAATGTTTACAAGGTTCTTTCGGCTTCACTATAAAATAGGACAGTCCAGCTGTTAATGTCAGTGATGTTTCTGACCTGGGTTGACCTTTCAGGCCTCAGACTCCAAACAGACTCACATTAAGGTGACAGAGCCCATCTAGTCGGGGCGTGTCTTGATTACTGCCTTTGTAAGTTTGTCAAGGAAACACACACATTTTGTAGGATTTACAAATGTTGTTGTTGGGTTTTTTTTTGTTTTTTGAAAGAAGCCAGACGTTTGGAGACAGCAGGCAGGACAGCAGCTCCTTAGCATCAACTCCTTCTTATGTAACAGGCAGCAGTGGAAAAGATAGGACACTCTCAGGATATCATCACGATGACAGCAGTAGTACTCGCAGCAGCACTGAGAGCAGTCATATGTGTAGACAGTGACCGGCTCACGTCCAGTCTCCAATAGAAAGCTCAGCCTGATGCATCAGCCTGACCTGTATGGAATATTATATCATTCAAAAAGGTTTTGTATCTGTAGCCGTAGTTTAACCGTAGTTTCTTTGTGCACTTTGTCGTTTTGTTTTCTGTCAGCATCTTGTTCCCTGCTCTCCAGGGCGCCTTTTTGAATGATATATTTATTCCACAGACCTGAGCACAGCCTGTGCTTTGTTGACAGTGGAGACTAACAGGAGATGTGTGATCAGACCCAGCCTGTGATAAAGCATGACTCAGCAGTTGAGCGTGATAAGCAAAAGCTGTTCGAACAAGCCCAGATGACAGAGAGATGAGAGAAACTGTACCTCTGCTCCTCCCATCTGTCTGCATGGCAACCTCCGAGCTCCGAGTGTGTCTTTACTGTATATATGTACATTTATTAGATTTCGACCAATTCCATTTGTCTGACAGTTGTGTTATTGATTTGATCTTTCCATCCTGTGTTTATTATTACTTGTGTTTACAATCCATCCTCTCAGACTCTTCCTGGGTTGCGTTGTCTCTTACTGCCCTCTAGTGGATGAACTGCGGCGTGCTTCAGCTGTTGTGACTAAAGGACTCCACTGGAGGTCAGCTCAGAAATACACAGACGCATCAACACCTTTTTATAACTGAAATCTCTTATACTCAGATCTCTCGATCCATTAAACAGCAAAAAACGTTATAAGCTTTTGAAACATTATGGAACTTTTTCACTGAAACATCTGACTGAATGTATTATTTGTATATACTGTGTGTGTTCATTTATGTCCTTCATGTATATTTGTATCATTTATATTTGATGTATATGTGCTTAATATGTGTATATTATCCTCTTTTAAATACCTTTTTAACATATGTTAACGGATACACAAGTTATTATTCTAATGAGGACCGTGTCTTTCTAAACATTGCCATGACAAACAATGACTGTAACGTAGCATGCCATACTGTATATCCAGCCCCAACTTTACTCTTAAAGTGGTCATCACCATCTATCTCTCACATGAACAAAAACCAGGATACGGTTCACATCAAGTGTGCACGTAAAGCTACTCACTGGCACATTATGCATTGTTGATGACATGGTACAGACCAGAGGTTGAGTAAAAGTAAAGAATAATTATAAAAAATATCATAAAATTATTAGGTGTTTTCCCTTTTATTAGTGAGCCATAAAGGGAAATAGCAGGCAGAAACAACAGAGCATACAAACACTGAGACAATTTCAATTCAATACAGTTTTATTTATATAGCACAAAGTCATCTCATAGCACTTGTTCATATAGAGCAGGTCCAGACCGACTCTTTATTACAGAGACCCAACAAGGAGCCCTGCATTCTGGGAGCGCAGTGCTCTAGTGGGGTAATAGGGTACTATGAGCTCTTTGAGATATGATGCTGCCTGACCATTAAGGGCTTTATAGGTGAGGAGAAGGATTTTAAATTCTATTCTGGATTTTACAGCTCAGTGAAATCATGCCGTGTTGCCACGGTTAGGCGGACTGATGACGGCTTAGCGAGATACTCACTATACTTTGCCTTTCTTCGATGCTATTTTCTTCCCACAGCGAAAAGTGAGCTTCTTGCCCTCGACGACCAGCTTGTGTTTGGTCCTCGGCGGCGTCGGGGTGGGAGCCACGGTGGGGAACGGGAACTCTGAAGAGGATTGAGAGGACGAAACTGATGCTCCACAATGAGACACGCAAAGATCCGAGCCTTAATGACCTTACAACAATCCTGACCATGTAACATTCATGCGAGAGCAATGTGCTAGAAAAAAGTAAAGGGAGATTGTACGTCAGTGTATTTTGTGGAGAACGGAGATGTCACGACTTCCTCCCTCGACCGTACCTCGCCGAAACTCTGATTACCATCAGGATTTTTGATACAAACCTTATCATGTCAGACACTTAATACTCTTTGCACAACCTCTGACCTGCCGGCACCGCGGCTGTCTTATCAATGTAATCCCTCCCATCTGGTTTCTGACAAACACAACACGCCGCCTTGCGATCAACTCAAAGGCTGCTTAAAAAACATTTGCTCTCGTTAATGCCGCAAAAATCCAAATTGACCTTCTGTGTCTAACCCTCAAGCCACAGTCTGAAATTCCAGCGGTTTGGAGTCACTCAGGAATTTTCCACAGCCGTACAACGTCTCCCAATCAGCAATGAGGAACAGATTACTGTGAGCCAGAAATTGTATCCTCTTGCCTCTCCCCGCACTGTCCCTTGTTGCTGACAAAATTCTCAGAAAGCCACAACAATCTATGGGGCTGTGATGGTTTAGAGGAGCCATTTCCTCGTGTGCAACATTAGACCTCAGCACCAGCGCGTCCCACAGTAAACCTAAAGAGGCGTACGCTGTCAGATGGCTGACGTGGTGTCAATACTTGTTGTAGAGACAGCAATCAGGTACCTGCCCTGCTGTCAGTGTTCTGGGCTAAAACACACATTGCTGTCCTGGGGACTCTGGTATTCTCCACAACTAAACCCAAACTCCTCCAGTGGCAAGTGTAATCTCCCTTGAAAACCACATCACAGCTGCATGGCTGGACCGGTTGGCTCCCGTTGCTCCATTGGCAAACGGTTCACAGCAGCTCCTTGCGCTGCTCAATTGAGAGAAAAACCTTTTTTTTCCCGCTGGACTGCTGCTGCTGCTGCTGCTGCGTCTTACCGTAACAGAAATCGCAGCTGGAGGGGCAGTGCTTCTGCATCAGCTTGCGCCTGCTGTCGCAATATCCTTTCCGGGCCCAGGACGGACAGATAAATAACCGGTCCAAACATCCTGCAGGAGAGGGGGAGATTGAGTGAGTAGGAGGAGGAGGATCGGCTCTCAGTCAGCAGCAGAAGAATTTGGATCGCTGACCTGCTTTTCGCTCCAGTGACAATGACTCACCATAATACACACTAATGATGACTCATGAGTAGTTTATACAATATTCATCAATGCCACGTTGGCTTTCGGTGTCAGTAACGCCAAACACTGTGGCCTTCATTCTGGTTGATTGGGACCAAAAATGGGTGATAGGTTTCGCACCCCAGGCTCTTCACAAGTGTATCTAGAGTAATTCCTCTGATGCCGGGATCAGGCTGCACAGTATTACTGCCTTTTGAGAAGGTCACTGTCTCAGATTCAGCCACCACATAGATTCTTGAATTCATGCCCTGACTTGGCAGACTATATGTTGGACCCTGTCCAATCATAGTGTGCCGTCTTTCACGACTTTCATGGCATGTGCAGGTGATCGGGAAAGTGGTGCCCGGGACCAACGCCACTGTTCCGCCTGACAGCACCAACGTCATTCCTCTTTCGCTTTGGCTTGTTTATTGTATAGCGTCAACATCATGGACCCCGAGAAAAGGCAAAATAATTCCTGCACTGGTGGTTTTGTCAGGATGTCGTGAGGCTTCTTAGATGCTGCATCAGTTGTCTTCCACTATGACAGACAGATGCTCATTTGTAGTTCCTGACACCCCACGTCTGTCAGGTCGGGCCATCGGGCCTAATCACGCAGTCTGATCCCGGCACGAGAATCGGATTTGCTGTTTAGGTTTGAGGATGTTTTCCAGTCATTCAAGAGGCTTCAGTGGTTCACCTCTTGGACGAATACAACATGTCGTCACGGCCAAATAAGTTTGTTTGCCTTTGACTTACTACTTGTCAGATGTATGTACAATTGTCAAAGCCCAAAAGAACAACCTTGCCATTGGTGTCTGGTAGAAAAGTAAGAAACATAAAGATTGTGAACATACCGTAGAGACGGTGCAAACCCCACACCTCATCCTGTGTGATTAACTTGCGCCCTGTCAGAGTTGCATTCAGGTGCATTATAGCTTTCGGGTCCATGGAGTGCATGAGTCCCAGGACATGGCCAATTTCATGAGTTGCCACATGGACAAGATCCGTCAGCCAGACCCCTGCAACATAGATACTGTTGATTATTTTCTCTTTCACTTGCCGTGCACCTCACGAGCTGTCCAGTTCAGCGTCTGCTGCATCCAACACTTTACGGGTTAAATATTAGCCGTTTCAACAAACATGATAAAGACACATGCCTTTCTTCCAGCTAAAGCGCATGTTTCCCAGAATCCAGTATTCATGGTCGTCGAAGTGGATCTCGCCAGTTGGCGGGAAGAATGCATGAGCCAATTCTCCTGTGATGCCGTCAAAACAATGGTGCAAGTAGGACTGTAGACAGTCTGTGTGGTTGACAGGGTAGAAGCCTGCCAAGACAGAGAGAGAGAGAGAGAGAGACACATACCTCAGAGCCGAGGAGGGACACCCTCACTCCATTATGTCTGCTCTGTGTAGACTACAGCAGGGGGATGATGAATAATAAAAGACAAAGGGTTTTCTTCAGCCTTCGCCACGTAGGATGACAACCATTCCTCTCACTGTCACTGAAAATGTATGCAGGACCCTGACGTTTGCACCCAAAGGGACAGATAAAGCATAATTTAGCCTGCTTCAGCCACGGGGCTGACATGTATGCAAGCTGTTAAGCGTTTTTTGTTTTTCTTTTCATTTTGAATTATGAATATACGTAAGCTTGGTAACATCGTCGCGCCAGTGTTATTTAATACGTTTGGAGGCGAAGACATTTCTGCAATGACAGCACGGAGGGGAAAACGGTAGCGACAAAGCAGAGGTCTGGTGCTCGGAGCCAAGGAACATCTGTCGGGGACTGATAGAGCCACATGCAGAGTACCCACCGATCTTAATGTCTGCTTCTTGGTCAGCTGGCACCTCTCTGAAGCTGAACGGTGAGACGTCGCTCCACATGCCAAAAGCCTTGGCAATGCCTCGGCGCGTGTCGCTGGCGTTGATCAAGTTTGTAGGGTAGGAGAGCAACCTGCTCAGAAACAACAGAATTATGTAGTTAAATCTGCTCCCTACACACATTCCTCCAGAGGAATCTGCCAGAACCCAATGGCTACTGTTCAGACAGACCAGAATTCCCACAGGCACATTGCAAGTACAGCTCCATTACTGAGACTGGATATTATCTCATATCTCAGCTAGGGTTAGACTGATATGGATATTTTTAATAAGCATCAGATACTGATCAGTTGATAACAGCCTCTGTCAATATGAAAGAGATGAAGATGTCATTTTACTAATTAAGGAATGACTGAAATGTTGGCTCATTATTTACTTTTTGTCTACTGTCCACTGAAGTTAGTTGGATCCCCAAAAACCCTCACTCTGGTTCAGTCCAATCTCCTTATAAAGGACATTTCAGGTTATCATCTTTTTACAGCTCCAGAAAGAGTAAAGCATCACTGGATCTTCTCCATACATTTATTGCAGCACAACCAGAATGTGAGCAGTATTTTCCTCTCTGACAAATGCAAGCAGAGAGTTCTGCAAGGCGATCACTGTCATCTTGACTGACATGAGATGAGGAGATATTGTCAAGTTCTCCAATTTGGGGTAGATTATTCCCACACACAACAACAAGATTTTTAAGTTTGCAAACATTTTTTTTTTTTTGCTAATGCCTACGTCAACTGAAAAATATCTGTGCTTATGTTTTCCTGCCAATACCATCATCAGTGCAACTCTCTCTGGTGATTTTCATCTATTTTCCCAGGAGGATTTTCCATTTTTTCCATGTTGCGTTGACTAGAGGAAGAATTGCAAATGAATACTTGTATGTTAGCTTGAACTTGTCCCATTTGAGCTGCTCCGGGGTGAGGGTGTAGCGCTTGTTCCTGGATAGGTGAAGCATTTGTGACCGGGCCTCTTTGCGGATCCCGATGAGCAACACAGTGGTGTAAGCTTCTTCCTTGGACAAAGAAAAACCTTTAAGTACTCGCACTGAAGTGAAGTTAGGAGTGAGGCATCTGAGGATTTTATTGGTCTCTAATCTAAAGACGATCAGCATGTATTAGGCTTCCAAAAGAATTAAATTACATCAATTATTTTCATTATGAGCCCCGCAAAGGGTTGGACTTTTGAAGCTGCAGGCATCAAATGCCACTTGTTCTCTGCAATCAATTGCTGTTACCTCAGTGCCTTGCATCTGAATGTGACGTATTAGATTTTCATGCAACGGCATTCCATCTCATGGAAGTGGGACGTGGTCAGCAGTAAAAGTGCCTTCCAAACATAAAGTACGATCCTTTTCGCAGAGAAGTCGTGTCTAAATCTAAGTCTCCTCGGGGATGGGCAGCATCGACTCCAAATAATCACACCTGGACTCTACGCTGTTTTTACAGCTTTGACAGGATGTCTGTGGGTGCTTTGCATTTTAGTGCTTTCATAAATAATCTGTGACTGAAGATAAGTTGTGGTTTGCCTTGGCTGCGATATTCTATAATAGTGATCGTACCAGTTGATTAGATCTATAACTGTTTATGGACATGGGTTTAAGTAATAAATCCACCTTCCAGCACTTTAAGTTAAGCCGTGATTCTGATCCAAGGAGCCCATTCTGTGCTTGAGAGCGGTAAATACGGCTTCCTTTCCTAAGTGATAGATTTAAGGAGGATTTAAGGAGAAACGCATTAAAACTGAAAAACTGCGGAAGCTACATACAACTGCCCATGCACCCTGAATCACCCTGAATCTGAAAAATAAATTTTAAATATTTTGTAATTAGGGGGATCGTTAATGAAATTAAACTCATGGAACATTCCTGGGAGTCCCTAAACTGAACCTTCTTTGACCACCCTTGGTCCAAATAAAAATCACGTCACTGTTCTACTTTCCGGCCAGAAATATAATATATTTGAGTCAGTTTAGAGGTTTTTGCAGCAAATAGTATTACGTACAAATAGTGTTATGAGTGTCGAGGCCTCAATATTCTTCAAACTACGTTCTTGTCAGATGGCCTGACAACGTCGGAAATGTCGGAATCTGAATTTCTTCCAGAACAGACGCTCCAACAAACACCATCATTTTGGCCAGGTGTGTGGTGGTGTGAAAATGGGCACATTTTGAACTTCTCTCTCTTTGTGTTACTTTTCGTATCTACAACACTCATGTTTATGAGTTATCGTGTCGAGACTGCAAAGACACGCAACGGACACCGAGTTCTCAGAGAGAGACTTGGGAAGCAGTACGATGCAGCCAAGAGGACGCTATGGGCCTGTCAGATCATCTAACAGTATCTGAAATGTCCTGCAGCTTTGTCGAACAGCTTCCCGAAACAGAAAGTGTGACAAGAATGCAGCAGGAGGTGCTGGCCATGCTGGCCTCCATTGGGAGCATCTTAGGGTTCAGTGTCTTGCTTCGACGTGTGGATAGGAGGAAAACACCAACCCTGGCATTAGTGGACGACCCGCCTGAACCACAGCCGCCCCCGTCAGACCACACGTCGTAAGAACTAGTTTATTTAAAGCATACCGAGGCCTCATGGTGTATACAAACATATCATACTATGATTAATACACTAGGATGAAAATCATTGTAGTGGCAATTAAGGAAGTGGCTCCCAACCTGGGGGTCAAGATCCCCACAAGGGTCCCAAGGTGATTAACCAGAGAGGAGAGCAAAAAATACCCATTTCTGCTATAAAGTTTAGCTTATCGGTAGATTAATTTTGCAGCCTTTTCTTGAATCTTGGCTTTTTTCTTGTGAATTTTATCATTTCACTTCTGGTCACAACCGGTAGACCTCTGCAACCTAATCTCTTAGCATGGACCTAGCATCTAGCACCTCTAAAGATGGAGCACAAAAATCAAAGCCACTCCCTTTACTTTGTATTCTGCACCCTGTCCTCTGGTTCCTGTTCCTGTTTCACCCAGTCAAGACAAAAAGATCCTGTACCTCCTTCATTTCCTCACCAAAATAGTAAAACGGGCCGGCAGACTGTCCACACTGCTTCTGAACTTGATGACGTCTTGTGCTCTGATGTTAAATATAATGTTTCTGTATTACAGTATATGTACTGCTTATTGTTTTATACAAACGTTTCTCTCCTGACCTCAGCTAACACACAGGAGTCTTGTGTTCAGTGATTTACGTGGCGTTTAATGTAGCAAGGCCAGTGCTGTTCTTTCTGTGTCTTGTTATATTCACTGCAAATCTGTCACACTTTGGCATCAATAAATGAACCATAAGCCGTGAGCGGCGAAACGAGTGCGCTGGACTGAACATTGAAGCCAGTGGTGAGCGCTGACTCGGAGGGCAAAACCCAGAGGATCCTGGGGGGGAGTCTGGCAGAGTTTAACCTCCGACCCAGAGACTGTTAAAACGGGGATTAGGATTTTCATCCTTAGTCGCAGAAGGATTGAAGGCCCAATTCAACAAAGACAGTTATCTGTATATAATTGACAAACTGTTAATTGTACTTTTACTCAACAGGCAACTGAATGTACAGTAGATTGCAGGTATACAAAGTTGATTGTCAACAATAGTGTGTTTTTGCATATTGCAATACAATTTGGAATCTTTCAAGCACTGCATTTTCAGAATATATGAAAGAAAGCACATTAAAAATGCTCTTTCACTGCATTTTGACCAAACTTTATTCGCAGACTGATTTACACGTCTTTTACTTACGCTGTGATTAATTCTGGTAGGCTACGAGAAGCTTATCGGAGGCGGATATGTACTCCTCCACAGCAGCCTTCTTGATTGACACATGATGAGAGTGTGTGGCAAAGGAAATGGCATGAAGCTATGCCTCAGGCTCTGTATCACAGTGGGTGGGCGGCGGTGACAGAAGTCATATGGAGGAACACATTTATCCAATTCAGACAATTCTGTACAGCGAGCCATCCCATAGCCTAACCTAATTATGGTACTCCTCTAACTTCTGCACCTTAACTGAACATGAATTGAATCTAAAGCGTATCGCCACGGGTAAGCTTCAACTGAGTGATGATGTCCAACTAATAATCTGCTTTAAGAAACCGGGGGAATGATTGAAATCGCATGGACACTTGGCTCCCTATCAAAGGGAACTTCTGCATAATAACAGTGAAAAACAATTATGGAAATGATACTTTGAAAAACCATTGACTCTGTTCAATCTAGTTCTGACCTGTGATTGACCATACTTCATTAAAAAAAAGTTCTAATTTAATTTTGCCGACTGTGCGACACATGATATGGCAGGTTATTAATATTGATGTACTTGTGGTGAATTCAAGGATCCACGAAGTATCACTATATTTCAATATAATTTAACTTTCACATTTGGGTTCACAACTGCTACTGTGTCAGTGGAAGACGGTGAATAGGAGCTTCACCATTTGCTTAGAAAAGTTATTTAGTCCCTGTTTAGCTGCTGCCTCGCGCAATACAATATGCCGAATTGAAACGTGGTTTTTAGTCATTAAAAACCATCATTAAAAAGCCACGCATGCCTTATGCAGCTGCACAGAAACGCGGGGCAACTGGGAAGCCGCGGCACTTTGGATGGAGTTTGGTTTGGCCTTTTGCTGCTTGAGAGGACCAAGGCAGCAGCGAATTACTTATAGAGCTTGGCAATTACAGAGCAGACTAGCAGAGTCCCGGCGGCAGCTCTGAAACGGTGCGAGGTGGTCACAGCATACCTCTAACCTCCAGGAGGGGACCGCCGCGGTTTGCTGCATCCCTCCGGACAGCAGGCTGAGCAGCGCAGCAGCCAGCAGAGGAGCCTGACAGCACACCATGGCTGCGGTGTCACGCCTCCGGGACAAAGGCGCAGACTGATAATCCCTCGGCGAAGACCACGCTGGTTTACCATCTATGCCCGTGAACACCACTTGCTGGCCATTGCGCGTTGCGGTAGTGCGGTTTCTCCCCGGGTCGGCTGCGGTGCTGTGTGCGGCAGCGCAGTCCAGCCTGCGCAGTGAGAGCGGCGCAGACTGCTGCAGCAGCTCTCTCCCGAGCGGTGCGCCTGCCAACGGGGCTGGTTTCATATTACCGCGGATGGGGCAGGGGGTCAGTGTCGAGACAAGCTAATGAAAACCAAACGCGCGCTGTCCATCAAACCACAGGAGAATCAGGCGGCTTATTGTGAACATGGTTTTTCTGAGGTTTATGTCACGCTGCTGGGGGGCAGCTTCGTCTTAGTTTAGTAGTTTTAAGTAGAAGTGCAGCTGCATTGTGTTTTGGAAAGTGTCAAAGTCATGAAGGTTACAGGAGCCACGGTGAATATACAGATTTGCGTCGGCATGGAAAAGTCGATTTAGTTTGCAGCTCTGCCTGTTGCAGAAGGGACTCCGGGCTGCATCGGTGCCTGGCGGACTTGGTGAACCTGTGCACCCGAGACACTTCACCCCTTGTGCACCAGTACATGGCCCGTGTAAAGTGCACTGGGGGCCGCAACTTGAATGTGGCCCATGGGCTACTGATGGTTGGGTGAAAATAGCACACTATGTGTGATTTTGGGCATAAGCCGTAGAATGAAAACTCATGTATTTGCTGCAAAAACTTTTAAACTGAATAAAATGTTTTATTTCTAGAAAGAAAGACCAATGTTCAGTTTAGAGACTCCCAGGTATCGTTAACATGCCCCCATTACAGAAAACGTTAGATAACAAACCAATACATGGTGTAAATACCATCATCCCTTCTGCTGCCCGACAGTGTGACCGTCACATTAACATGTTTCCGTGTATTCATATATTGTCAACAGTGATCTTTTGCTGTTTTTAGGTCAAATCTTGTTTGAGCTTCCCTTTCTAGTCTGGTAAAAAAAAAATCAGACTCTAGGGTCCAACCCAACTGATGATGAAATAACTGAACTAGTAGTAATCGATATGCATTTTTCACAGCAGACATTTCGACATGTAATAGTTGTAAAAGCACAGGTGTGATTAATAACACTAGTAATTAATGGCTGCATATAGTATCATTATGTCACTTCCAGGTTTCTGGTATTGGGCACAGAGCCATTTTTTTTCACATTAGATAATATGATGCTATATTGTTTAAATTCAGTAATAAAGTGTTCGGTTCCTGACCAAGAGAACCTTCCAAAAATAATAAATAGGTTTTTGTGATATACAACATGTTATTTCCAATCTTATCGTGACTGAAATATATAATTATATCAAACATATTTATCTTAACTTTCTTTCCTTTTTTCTTTGTTTTTAGAAAGTTGGCTACATTACAGTGACAACATAGATGGAAAATACTTTTCTCTTTTGTTATTTCACAGAAATCTCATCAATGTCCAGTTTGAATCTTTCAAACACAAGATTTACTGGGTAAATTCTTTGCAAAATCTTGACCCTTCCTTAAGCTTGTTATTGATACAGTATTTATCACAACGTTTCCATGCATTCTCCCACTTTACTTCATTAAATAAGGAAGACTAAACACATCTACACGCAGGGACAGTAACATAACTAAGTGTGTTCCTAATATTTTTGTCAGTGGGCTTCTTTTTCAATATATTAGTTCCTCCAAATATTTTGCACACAATGTTCAAAATTAATTTGTAGATCTACAGCACCAGGGTTAATTAATCGTTTCAATACTTTTTCCAGCAAATAGTCTCTGAAATGTGGGAATTAGCTGATGTTCTTTGTCATATATGATAGTAAACTGAACGTCTGCAGGTTGTGGACTGTTGGTTGGACAAAACAAGCATATTGAAGACATCACAACGTGATGAAATAAATTCACTCTTTGGTAGCTGCGTTATGAAGTCGTCCATATTTTGATGCTCAGCATTTTATTATTATGGGCGAATGGAACATAATCCCTTTATGTACTCTACTTAACTACGAACATTAATGGAATAGAAACAGTTTTTTCATTGTCCAATTTCATGGACAGGTTGTCGCCTTATATATTTGACATTTGGTGATAAGAGGACAGAATTCATTATTTAAAAAAAAAGATACACTTCTATACAAATTACAGCAAGCCCTTGTTCTTAATAATCGAAATGATTTAGGTTTAGTGTTTAATTCCTCGCTGTAAATTGAATAATCTGGTTGTTTTTATCGCGTTGTTTTTCGTATTGGGGCCAAACTGCTTGTAGGAACAAAACGCTGGGCGGAACCATTGTGCGGCTCCTGCGACCCTCCGTGCGAGGTTGCGCTTCTGGCGGAGGAAATGGCGCCCGTCAGGTGCGGCAGGCTTTACGGTGGCCAACCAGTCAAGGACCCTCGAAGTTGACACGTAAACTGTCCAGCTTCCTGCCACCTTCCGGGCTCAGTGGGCGCAGGAGTATGTTTTTGGGCGGAGGGAAGCCCAGCTGCTGTCGGGTGGTGAAGACGTGACGGGTGAGAGCTGCTGGCGGGCGTGTCCTCCTCTCGCTACAGAAAACGTTAGCTCGGCGGCTAGCCAGTTAGCTGTAATCCCATAATCTCAGGAGTTAGCCTTCGGTTGTCTGCCCCTCAGGCTGCGGTGTCCGTCTCTTCTCTGGGTGACAGACGCGTTCGGCTTCTCCCGGAAGTAGTTTCTCCAGCGTTGTGAGTTTTTGGGTGGCGTGTAAGGAAACGCTACGCGTTGGCGAGCTAAGCCATTAGCCGCTGTTTGTTCGGTTTAGGAATAATCCACTTTGACGTTCCATTGAGGTGGAAGTGTCCGTTCCTGCACTCAGTCAGTGACTTTCATTGCTAGCAGCTACCTCCCCCCCCCCCATCATCTGTGTTTATTTACAGAATGATGCCTATGAAATGCCCTCAAAAGTACTGACGTTTGCTACTCAGCCCAGTTTCCTATAGGGGGAATGTCTGCAGCATGTATCAAGGCTACGGTGTGTCATGCACTGTCAACTGTCCCGTAATTTTGCTGTGTTTTTACTGCTGCAGGAACACCAGACTCTGACATTTGGGAACATCGCTGGTGCTGTAGACAGAGGAATGGCCAAAGAGCAGGAACAAAGCATAGCGGAGACATTTGTACTGGCTGGATCGAATGGTCACAATGGCCAGCAATGGCAGACTGGAATGAGTCACGTGGTCAGTCACCCTCCAGATACTAACCACACGTCAAGGATGGCCCGCGTCGCTTCAGATGTGAGGCACAAGTGCGCGGCCTATGTGCTGGCACTGAGGCCGTGGAGCTTCAGTGCCTCGCTCACACCGGTGGCCCTTGGCAGCGCCTTGGCATACAAACTGGATGGCTCTGTGGACTTGGTCATCCTAATGGTGTGCGCGGTGGCTGTCCTCGTAGTCCATGGGGCGGGCAACCTTGTAAACACCTACTACGACTTCTCCAAAGGGATTGACCACAAGAAGAGTGATGACCGGACTCTTGTGGATGAAATCCTGGCACCGCAGGATGTTGTTATGTTCGGAGCGTTGTTGTACTCTTTGGGGTGCTTGTGCGCCACTCTGCTTTACTTCCTGTCTACGCTTAGACTGGAGCACCTAGCCCTCATTTACTTCGGGGGACTCTCCAGCTCTTTTTTATACACTGGAGGTGAGTAAAATATTCACTTGAATCTGTTGGATTGCTGTTGCACACACACACACACGCGCGCACTTTAAGCTGTACTAGGCAGCATTGCATGTTAGTGGCTCCAGGTTGCGGCACATTAATGTTTACCATTGTGGTCGCCATGTCACCTGTTATTACCAACGGGCAAAAAAACGCAGTTAAGTACATCTTTCTTTGGACAGGGCATTTGCTCACTGCGGATGAACAGTTAACCCACAACAGAAAATATCTCACTGACCACTTGAGGCACCTAGCCATTCAAATAATTAATTTGTCATGTGCTGTGTCTCAGTTTGGATCCTTTTGTAAGTACGCTGTATACAGTACGGACTTACTGGTGTAGTGCGCGAATATTGACAGTGTTGTCTCAAATCAGACATGGCCAGTATACACTTACCGGAAATGAAGAACGCAACGTTTGTGCAGCTCCACCCGGGGGCGTCGTTAACCTCGATTCATGGGGCCCCAGCTTGGTAGGGGCCCCTAAATGTTTTGCAAATTTTTTGTTTATAATTAAAAACTCTGTGGTGAAAATGTAAACACATAATCAGAGCAGGCATATTTGAACCCCACCATAATGCATGTGGTTTGGTCCATTTTCCACAAAAATTTAAAAACAAAAATACCACAGCTGATCCGAGTCTGACAGTTGCTCCAGCTGTCCAGCAGGATATAGCACTAGTCTGCTTTCACAGTCAGATACAGCAGTGATCAAGAATGAAATCGGGTTACCAGAAAAGACAGAAAACTGAGAAATACAGCAAAGTAAGGGGAAAGTTACTCGCTATGTTTTTGCCATGAAAAAAGACAGAGTGTAGACAGACTGCCCCTACTGAAGTGAGTAACAGTAGCTTAGCTAAAGATGGCTGACCAGAATCGGCACAATTTAGTATAGAGCAGCGGAATGTGATGGTACATTTAATAACACATTTTTAGGATGTTATTTATTTATATAAATAAATAAAGCGAGAACATGTTATTTACATTTGTCAGACTCTGTTGTCGGCATCAACACGTCCCATTATGTTTAGTTCCAAATTAGAACCGGTTGCTAAACGTCACTTGCAAGACGCTGTGCCACGTTATATTTTTTTTACAGCGACCATGGTTGGTCCACAAAAATCTATCCATTTGTTGGCCAACAAAGCTGTGTGGAAATGCATGTGAATTTGCACTTGTATTTTAATTTTTGTTTGAAAGCGTAGCCAGCACACGAGTCTGGGTAGAATCATTGGCGTCATCATGGACCATGGCGGCAGCAAGCGCTCAAAAGCGTAGCTTCATTTTGTTTGAAAAAAATGACGGGTCGGCACAGTGCAACAGCTGTGCCAAACTTATTTCGTGCAAGGGAGGATGCACTACGAATATGATAAAACATCTTCGCCAGCCTGGTATGCAAATCAACGAGTGTACCGTGTTCGATGTGTTGAGTCGGTCTCCCTCTCCTTCACTTTCCTCCTCAGTCAACCCTCAAAAGCAGAGGATACATTTCAACGTGGAACGCGATTTTATGTGTGTTTGAGCATTGTTCTCTGCACGTGTGTATATGTGTATCATGATTGACCAATAATCGATCTTAAAGTCCTATTATTAAAAAAAACAACAGCCAGCACCTCGAGCTGTTATGACCCCGCCCCTCAAAGACTTACAATCGTGAATCATTAAGAATTACCCAACCCTAGTTAGACCCCAAAATGGGTACAAAAAGTTTTGGAATTGATCCAGCGGATCGCCTCAGCCAGCAGCTGGAAAACAGGCTGTAAAAGCTACAGCGTGATCTTTGGGTACAACTGCGCTACGGCTGTGGCTGAGAGGATTGTGCGGTCGTCCATTAACCCCAGGGTTGGTGGTTCGATCCCAGCTCCTGCTGTCCGCATGTCGAAGTGTCCCTGGGCAAGACACTGAACCCCAAGTTGCCCCCGGT
>JAVQJF010019571.1:0-15704 GCA_036023855.1 Gadopsis marmoratus | reverse complement strand
ATCTGGACTCATCAGACCACATGACCACATGACCTTCTTCCATTGCTCCAGAGTCCAATCTTTATGCTCCCTAGCAAATTGAAGCCTTTTTTCCCAATTAGCCTCACTGATAAGTGGTTATCTTACCTATTTGCTTAGTTAAATCCAGGTTTTCTTTTGGCCGGGGCAGAGTATTTGTATTTTCTAGATGGAGCTGGATGTTTTACTGTTCTCAAGAAGGTGTATCTAAAAAGTCAGCTGCAGATTGCTTCTGTGTTTCTTTGTAACGCTGAATACTCCATGGGATTAATTAACTGGTTTGTAATGAGACCCTTCTCTTAAGAAAATATTCTTTTACACCTACTTGAATTATGGCTCCCTCAGGTGGAAAGGCTATGTCTTTGAAGTGCCATGAACGGCTTTTGTGAGGTGGAAGGTCGCCTGGCGCTTTTCATGTCAAGCTGTAAGAGCTACTGTAGGTTTCTACATTCTGTGTGATGTAGACAGACGCGAACACATCTCCTGGCCTCCTGGCAAAAGTAGTTTCACCAAACATTGTTTCTGTCAACTTGAACCTGAGTCTGTGCCATCTTATATTCTCTCCTTCATTATTAAATACAGTATTTCCATGAGCTGTTCTCAGGTTTCCCTTTCACTCATCAGTCAGGCATGCAGCTCTAAGGTTACTGCTTCGATTAATTCATCGTGCTGACTGTATGCTTGCCTGTCAGTGTAATACTGAATGAACAAACAACCATTTTCATATTGACATGGCTCTTTAACATTGAAGCTATAAACCAGATTTCTGTCATATATTGTTATCTTGAAGGCAATCTGTCTGCTCTTATTGAGGAGTGCATCACATTTATACGTATGTACATTCACACCTGTGAAACTGCCAAGTACAGCCTCACTGTCTACCATCGTTCCATAGTAGCGCTTATGAAGGAAACATATGCTATGTTATTTCACAGTCATGCAATAAGTGCCTTCCACAAAATAGTCAGTTGTTTTACTGTTTATATTTCCCTGATGAGACAGTCAGAGGTCAGATTCTAGGACTTTGTTTTGAGAAGACTGTGGAGTCTTTGAAGGCATGTGAGTCTGCTGGTTGCTGCACTTAAGGAAAGAACATGTCCTCAGACCTTTGCCCCCATTCAGCTGGAAGAACAAAACAAACACTGAAAGGTTATGCATAAAATTATACATTCCTGACTGTGTGGGTTTCCATGTGACATCTACCTGGAACTTATAAGAGGTAGTCCGACTTTACTTGTAGTAATACCTCGCAAAACCCTGTGAGTTAAGTGTTAATATTTCTTTGGACTTTACTAAGCATGTGCAAGAAACTGTCTGAACTGAACTGATTATAGATCTTTTTGGTTAAAGTGTCCCTGTAAACCTGTCATGATGTCAACAGGAGGCAGCAACATGCTTGTGACTGGATGTTTTATTCAGCAAATATGGACTTGGAAAGTGGATGCATTACGCTTTTGGCGTGCCCTTGAGCAATCCACATGATCTAGGTATGAATGTGTGAAACTGTATAAATGAAAAGCAGGTTTTCTAACTGCCACACCTTGCACTGTTCAGCACCATAGCATCTTATGCTGGCTTTTGTAGTTTTATAATACTTATTCCTTCTTTATTACAGTGAAGTTCATCAGTGCCAATTTGGGTTAGATGTGTGGGAAGAAACTCATGAATGAATGTGGTGAGCCTGGGTATCAGGGTATCATCTAGTAGCACACACTGTGACTTTCTGCTGGGAGGACCATGCAATAAAAATAAGGCCAGGATCTATTCTGGCCTCCATTCAGAGCAGGGAGGCTCAGTGGACACAAGCCCCAGACAGAGACACAGACACCCTGCCCCGCATCACTGGGCATGGCCCTGTACTCTTCACGGCCAAAGCTTCTGTTGTTTCAAGCGTTTCAGGTTGGTTTCACCAACGTCATCACCACTCTGATTTTTTATACTTAAAACTCGACAACTAGTTGTACTTCAGGAGGCCATGGCTGACTATATTTAGTAATTATTACTTGCAGCTAGCCTAAACAAGGCCACACTCATAGACAACTGAATGATATGCTGTCTCAATCCACACCACATACAGTATAAATGTGCATGCTGGAGAGGTTTTTACTTAAGTAGCAACACCAAAGTAAAAATAACCAAATGTAAAAAAGAAAAGTCTATTAAAGAGAATGGATAATTTAAAGATACATATGTTTCAGCAGAATGTAGTCAATAATTAAATTAATTTTGCCTACTGCATAGTGTTGTGCAGTTTAATCTACAAGGCATCATATGTAATAATGTCATCCTATATTTTCTGTGAAAAGTAAGTAATAACTACAGCAGACAGGTAAATGTGGTGCAGTAAAAAGTATAATATTTTCTTGTTACAGCCCCCCCCAAAAAAGAAATGAATGACTCAAAAAGAAATTAGTTCAATTTACGGAATGGGAGTTAATTACCTAAGTCACTAAAATGATCTGGTTATCACATCACTAGTCCCCAGGGGGACCTGAGCACCAATTTGAAGGTTCCGGGAGGAGAACTTCTTAAGAGGAGGGTTGCAGGGATGTAGATTTTACGTCGATTGTCTGAAGGTGGCGGTAATGTACTTGGTAGCCAACTGCCATAAAACTAGAAGAAGAAGAAGAAGAATGATCGGGGAGATACCATGTGGTAATTAGTGTAGGGGTGTCGATGGACTTAAATCCAGTTTCAGTTCCTTCATTGGTTCTGTAATGGGTAATATGCATGAAGATGATGCGCACTATCTGACAGTGGTGTAAATGTATTTTAATGTGTTGGTTGCAGCTTTGCATGTTTAAATGTCCAGGAAGGGACGGGGGGTCT
Source organism: Gadopsis marmoratus (assembly GCA_036023855.1). Taxonomy (NCBI): domain Eukaryota; kingdom Metazoa; phylum Chordata; class Actinopteri; order Centrarchiformes; family Percichthyidae; genus Gadopsis; species Gadopsis marmoratus. The sequence goes on along the minus strand of JAVQJF010019571.1, from coordinate 12,857 downwards.
CTATACTGTGGAAGTAGCCGAGGTTGTAGCCAGTGGGAAGTTATATAATGCTGCCACTGTCCATCAAGTGTGGCTGCTGTCAGAGGAACACATGGGTCCCGTGGTTCACAGTGTTTTGGTGTGAATAAGACTGTTCTGATGTATGCAATGTGGGTGAAATAAACACCTGGCTGATTGCACCTAACCTTGGCCTCAAGTCTCCTGCTGTTAAAATCCAGCCGCTACACGGCCATCCTTGTTTCTTTCTAATTATTGGCTGCGTAGCATGTGAACAGTACCTTTGAGTTACCATTTTATTTGGCAATTTTCATGGAAAACTTTCATTCTGAAAAAAAGGAGATTGGCTGTTGTAAACACATTTGTTATGCACAGTAACAATAAGGTGTGTGGTTTCTACTTCTGCTCATGCTATATAAGTACATTACATTACATTCATTAGACTTTAACCCAGTGTGGCTTCCAAGCAATTTGGGGTTCAGCGTCTTGCTCAAGGATTTGTAGACAGGAGGAGCGGGGAATTGAAACACTCATCCTACGATTAATAGCCAAACCACCTACCACCTGAGCAAAAGCCATCCACTCACTAACCACATGTTCTTGAATTAAATTAGAAACAACTAATGTAAGGCACATCCAAGAGCTGGGTATCATTCAACCAGCTATACAGAGAGCATAAAATTGTTATTTCTTTATATGAATACATCAGTGGATTATTACTTTCACTCAGAACAGAACAAAGTGTTTACAAAATGAAAGCAGAGTCCAGAGAATAAATTGCTGCTTATTGTTGGGCCAGTGGCACAATAGTGCTGTGTGTTTTGTTGTTGTGGAGTGCCAGTGTGATTTAAAGCTGCTGACAGCACCAGACGCTTACACTGCACTAGGCTCCTGCTGTCTCTCGTCCTCTATCATTTGTATCGATGGATATAGCCTGTCTGCTCGCCTGACAGTCAATCTCTTCTTCTCTTCTCTCCCTTCTTGTTCCTCCGCCTCCTTCACTAACCACTGCTCTCTGTCCTTCCTCTCTATTAGTTACTTCAACTCCTGTCTCTATTTCTAGCATTTCCCTCCCTGCTTCTCTTCTGTTCAAGGCTTTCACATACATTAAGAAGATTTACAATTTGAGACACATTTGAGCTACAGAAGCTCTTCTGTTGGATCAGACCACACGGGCCAGGCTTCACTCCCCACGCACATCAATGAGCCGGTTTTCCTTCCTTGGACCACTTTTGGTAGCTACTGACCACTGCAGACCAGGAACACCCCACAAGAGCTGGAGTGTCGTCCAACCATCACAGTTTGGTTCCTTTTCCTGCTTCAACACTTCAACTTTGAGAGCAAAATGTTCACTTGCTGCCTCATATATCCCCCCACTGACAGGTGACATGGTAACAAAATAATCAATGTTCTTCACTTCACCTGTCAGTGGTCATAAAGTTATGGCTGATCAGTGTATGTACTGCATTAAAGAAAATGGAGCCAAAAATAAGGCCAGTAGCTTCAAATTTAGGACATTAAAACACTTTCATGAGGATGTCCAGAGGTGGAGGAAGTATTGAGATTCTTTACTAAAAAAATGACTAATACCACATTGTAAAAATACATTATTACAAGTAACAGGTAAGTCATAAGTGGAAAATGTTACTTACAGGCTGTTTTTATGTAAGCATTAATAGAAAAGTGTACTTAATGTATGAAAGGTATTCAAATATACCCTGTGAGCATATGTAGTACAGTATATCTAATGACATACTCTCTAGCGAAGAGAAAATATTAATTGAAAAGGGTTAGTATTAAAACAGGATCTTTATATCCAGAGATGAACAGAAAAGCCCAGAACATAGAAAATGGAGATAGTTTAGACGGTTGACCACCAGAGTTCACTGACCTAGAGTGGCAACATTACAGAGCAACAAATGTGTGCATCTCTCTCTGAGCCTCTCAGCCTCTCATGCACACGAGGGGGAGAGAGAGAGGCCCAAAACAGTACCTGTGTGTAGAATAATCCTTCAGTGTAGTTAGCACCTGTGTCTGCAGAGAGATCTAGCAGCTCTCTGTCTACCTTTGTTTCAGGAACACTGTTGTGATGTTGATGTTTTGCTCAATCCACTATAAATGCACAGGAGGCTGGGATTTCATTCATAGTATATTTACAACCTATATCATTTTTGTTTTATCTTATCTTTGGTTAATTATTGTACTAGTTCACATTATGTGCAGGGATAAATTCACATCCCCGATTAGACAACATAACTCATACCTGTCAGATCCTTTCAAGTAAAAGCAGGAACATGTATAACAGTACACAATGTAAAAATCTACTCAGTAAAAAACATATACTCAGTTATATATATAGTGGTATTATCAACAAAATGTACTGAAGAATCAAAAAATTCAAATGCTTATCACCCCCCTTTCAGAGGGTTAGGTTACACTATATGACCAGGTATGTTATATTTTGGTATTGATAACATGCACGGCAGCCTTTCAATGTTGCACCTTTGTCAAGGTGGAGCACATTTTTTCTAGGTTATTATTATATCAGTAGGTTGTTAATATCTGTCAAAATACACCATAGTTTAACAGATGACCTTAAGTTTTTTTTGTAAATAATTTGGAAAATGTCTGTTGTGAAATAAATGTAGTGGAGTTAAAAAAAACAACAATATTTCTCTATGGAATGTTGTGTACTAAAGTAAAGTGCAAGTACCTCAAAGCTGTACTTTTCGGTACTGGTACAGTATAAAGTACTTCTTTAGTTTTTTTTATAGTTTTATAGTTCTCATACTTTATAACTTCTTCTTTTTCGTCTAGTTCTACAGCGGTTGGCATGTCTTTGGTGCATTACCGCCACCTTCCGCTCCAGAGAGGGGACCAGACAGTAGACTCAATATCTCCATCCCTCTCTGCTCAGCCCCGCAGGTTCTCCCCGCTATAAACACAGTCAGAATCAGAATTCTCGTTATTGCCGCGTACATTTGCACCGCCAAGGGAAGTCACCTGGTGACTGATGTTAGTGCAGTGAGAGTTGTTATTTTTTGTTTCGTGAAATGTGTCACTGCTGTAAACTCCTGTGACGCTGCAGTTTTGCACAGGATCAATGACTCGCACCTTTCAGCACCTATCGTTCAGTCTCAAACTGGCTTTTGAGGCAGCGCCCGCTCATCGGCACTTTCCGGCACCTTTCGTTGATTTGGGGCTCGTCACCGCCTCTTGCCAGACAGCTTTATGTCTGGCAGCAGAGACCATGCGCGGTCGCCATATTACGGAGCAGCCCTCCCCTCCAGTCCCGTCACAGCACAGAGCCACAGCGGCGGTGCGGGAGGCTACATACTGAACAACGCTGCTACTGGGGAGGACCAGTGATACAGCAAAACCAAGCCCAACGCGAGGATCCACTGGACTGGATTAAACCTTTGTGCGCCGCTATTAAGTGATCGTGTTTGGCTTTTTGCGCCACCGTGCACCGGATGAAAGGTTGCTTGCTTTCATTTCGTTTCCTTTGAGCAAATTCAGCTGCTAAAGCGACTCCCTTATAGTCTGTGTTTAGCTAGCCGGTGATGGAGACTGGCAGCTAGCTAGCTGACGTTACTCCTCTTGTCAGGCTAGCGTCTAAATAAAGCGCTAACTTCACTCCGAAGCCATTCTGCTTTCTGTGCGAGCGGCCGTTGCCACACAGCCTCTCACTGGAACACACGCACACAACATGTTAGCTCGTGTGTAACAAAGGCACAGGCGGACAGCGCTGATAGTTAGCCGGCGAATTAACGTGCAACTGGCGTCAGCTGACGTTAGCTCGCTAGCTACCCAGCAAGCGGCCACTAGCTGCTTCTGCCTCGCGCACTGTAACCGGAGAGCAGCGCGTCGTGCACGGGAGGCTGTAAATATTGGCACAACTTTGCCTGATATTTGCGAACAGCCGATGCATTGTTTTGATATTTATTTTTGATCCGTGTTGTCCGATGACCGTAGTCTTGTCAAAACGGCGCCGTTAACGAACTACACCCTTATTGCATACTGTCGGAGACCAATTGCCCCCCGGATTCCCTCGAAATGCATCATCCGGACCCCGCAGGAGACTCTGGCAGTGTTAGAAAGATGGCGCACCCGGCTGTCTTTCACAGGAGGGGTAGCAACACCGGCAGCGGGAGCGGCTCCGCGCTGTCAACACCGGCAAACCCGGTGGTCAATAACAGCCACGTCCCAACCGATGATTATCAGCCCTCCCTGTTGATTCAGTGCCAACCTCCTGCTGGTTCATCCTCCCCGGGTCCCCATCATATCCCACCACACAGCCTGAATCTGCATCCCCAGGCCACGCAGTCCACCGGAGCTCAGATCAAAAAGAAGAGTGGCTTCCAGATCACGAGTGTGACTCCAGCGCAGATATCTGTGAGTACCAACAACAGTATTGCTGAGGACACAGAAAGCTATGATGACCTGGATGAGTCCCACACAGAAGATCTCTCCTCTTCTGAAATCCTGGATGTGTCTCTCTCCCGAGCTAATGACATAGTGGGAGCAGAGAGAAGCTCTTCAGAAGAGACACTGAATAATTTCCATGAGGCAGAGACCCCTGGAGCGGTCTCCCCCAACCAGCCTTCACACCCCCATGCCCTGAACCAGGCTCAACAACATGGCGGGGGCATGGTCAATGGGACTGTGCACCATCATCATCCTAACCATGCCCAGGTCTACCCTCTGTCCTCTGGGCCTGGGAGCACCCCATCTGCCCTCGCTTCTGGAGCTTTACCTTGTGTCACCCAGAAAATGCCTTCTAACATGGGGGTCCCTAAAGAGAATGTTTCCCAGGCTGCCCCTCCAAGTATTATTGCTCAGCCTGTTGGGGTTGTGGCCCCTGGCTCTGTCCCTGGAATGCACAGCTCTGCTATGGGCACCACAGTTAGCATAGTTAATTCCCAGACCAGCAGTGTTAGTAATGTGAATATGTTGAGCTCTGCCAACGTGCCTGGGAGAGGGAGGATCAGCATGAGTGCTAGCAGTAGCAGTGGTGGCTTTCCTCTCAATGTGATAAGCAGCAGTGGAGGTGGGGCTGTTGCAGCTGGGGATAACCTTATAACCACCGCTAATGTCAGCATGATCCAGCAACACCAAAACATCAACTCCAATATCACTATGACTACTACGACTAATGCTGCTCCTGTAAGTGCTTCTGGAGGGATGGGAGTCTCCAGTGGGATCCAGGGAAGAGTTGGGTCTGCTGTGCTGCAGCTGGTGAGTGCTGCGGTCACAGCTGTGGCCACAGCCCCTGTACATTCCACTCCTGCCCCAGCTCCAGCCCCTGCAGTGGCTACCACTAGTTCTCGCTTCAGGGTGGTGAAGCTGGACTCTAGCTCTGAGCCCTTCAAGAAGGGCAGATGGACATGCTCTGAATTCTATGACAAGGATACCCCTGCCTCTGCTCCCAGCTCCTCTGCATCTGATGCTGGGTCTCTAGGCATGCGCCAGTTTGTCTCCGAGGCCTTTGCTGGGGCCTCAGAGAGGGAAAGCACAAGTGGCAGTTCTGTGAGTAGCACGATGAGTACATTGAGCCATTATACTGAAAGTGTGTGCAGTGGAGAGGCTGGGGGACCCCTGGTGCCCCAGCATGCCCAGGATTATGCCTCCCCTCCTCAGGGCTTTCAAGGAATCCTCCCCAGTGGCTTAAGCATGGGAGTGTCCCAACCTCTCATGCACCCCCAGGATATTACCCATTCACATGTGAAGACCACTGTGGCCCCGTCTGCTCCCCTAAACATTCATCAGCCTGCTCTCATGGCTGGTCACCAGACCACCATTGGACTCCCTACACCTGCTGTACACCAGCAGCAGCTCACCTATGCCCAGGCAGTTGCTAATCAATCTCTAGGCTCCACACAGGGCCTAGTGGGTGTTCAGCAGCAGAAGATAGGCTATGCCACCCTGCCACAGCAGCCACCTGCTGCCCAACAAGCAGCACCAGTGCAGGTGAGGCCACCTGAGTACACCCAGCCACACCAAGGTATCCCCCAGGCTGCTGCTTCTCAGCCTCTGTCCAGCCAAGCTGGGTCCGCTGCCTCCGGACCAGCTAATGGAGCATGTCAGATGATGGGGGGCCCACAGCAGTCACAGGGGCTCCTTCACACACAGCCCCAGCAGCCCTCCTCCCTTCAAGCCACCACCTCTCATGTTGGAGTACCAGGTCTTGGCCAGCAGCCTCAGAGCCACCCTGGCCATCTGGATTGCCAGCAGCAGAAGCCACAGTCCCTCCCAACACAAATCCAAAACCCGGGCCTTGGCACCCAGCTGCCCACAATTGTCCACCAGAGCCAAGTGTCTGCACCAAGTGTGCCTCCTCCCAACCCTCAGAGCGATCCCCAGGCCCAGCCCCTAGCCCACAACACTGGGAACAGTGGTAGGATGCCCCCTCAGGGTGTTCCTCAGAGCCAACCGTCTTGCGTCAGCTTGAACCAGGACCACAGCAGTGCCCAGGCCCTGGCTCATGCTGCCCAGGCCAGTGCCCTCTATGCTAGTCTGCCCACCTTCACCACCACTCAGCTGCAGGACGCCCAGCGGCTGCTCCTCCAGCACCAGTCGGCTTTGTTGGGGCTGCCCAAGCTGTCTGCAGGGGAGTCTGGCTCCGGATCCACCTCTGGCCAGAGTCAAGAAGCTGAGGGCAATCCCGCTACCGCCAGTGCCTTAACTGCATCAGCTGTTCTCAAGACTGTTGATGGAGAGGAGGATGGGTAAGAGATTCTCTTTCCTTCCATACTGTTTTTTAAATGTATTTATTTGATGAGTTGCAGCCAAATTTCTGACATGTGTTTCAACAGAGGCGACGAACATTTTATCACTAGTCTGGAGAGTCTGAGAGAGGCCTCTTGTTAAATGGGTGTTTGTAGCCCAGCTCAGCACTCAGTCTGTTTGAAGCTGGATGATTTCACTGGTTGCTGTTGCAGCTGTGAGGGAAGAGAAGTGTTATTGTTTTCCTAGATAGCCAGCAGACAGTAGCCAGGCTGCCACGGTCTGCCTGTCCTCTGTCAGTTGGACACAGTGCAGGGCTCAGCTGGATGTGACATCTCTTAATGTCTTTATCAAGTGTCTGCAGCAATTTGACATTTTACCTAGCTTGCCTCCTTGCTTGAATCCCGACACTCTGCCTTACAGGGCACAATTTCTGCTGGGTGCACAGTTTGCTGTACACACACACTCTCTCAGCATATTTGTTGTTTAAAAGCAGGAAACAAAGCGGAGGTTGTGTGATTATTTAATTAGCGGTAGAGCAGCGCAGATAGCTGCAAGTGTGATAGAAATGAACAAAATAGTCTTGTAAACATTACAGGCAATATTTAAGTACTCTTTCTACCTTCTGGATGAACTCATGAGGAAGACGTGGTGGTTTACTTGGTGACGTGAAGAGCATAGTGCAGTAGTCTTTCCTTGACTAAAAGCTTATTGATTCTTTTTTTTTTTTTTATAAACCTGTTTCTCTCTTCCCTCCATCTCCCTTTTGTCACTCCTCCTTCTCCAGTCACTACAGTTTGCTAGTGATTTTATGTGATGAACCAGATGAAAGTCCTGTGGAATGTCCTCCCAATAATGAGTTTTAAGAACGGAGTTTGAGGTTAAAAAGGAATTGTAATCAGTGCTACCTTGCAGCAGCAGGAAATGTCTCCCATTCAAGTTACTCTTACCATCTTAAGCCCCTTTTCCTGATTTCTGAAAACTTTATTACTACCTCATTGTTTAGAATGTTATGCGTTTGTGCATTATAATAATGAACAGGTAGGGAGGAGCAAGAAAGCTGAGTTTATTACTGGACTGGTTTTCATTAGTGAGAATGTGAAGGGTAACATGGATGTAATGATGTTGGTCAGTTAGATGGATACTGAAGATTGGCTACTGTTATCACATGACATTAAACTCTAAGGAATGTGAAATCTATGGGGATAAGGTGGATTATTGTCTTTGATGGTAAGAAGCATTTGGGTGAAACCAAGACCTTGTTACAAATGGGAAGATTGTCTTGGTGAATTAGGCTCACGGTGCATTTCTCTTTTACCTGCTGTAGTTGACAGTGCTTGCTGAAATCTGTGTTTCCCTACTAATTGGGGGCTACAACTGGAACTGGCTGTTTCTCTCTCATTCTTAACCAACGAACCTCCATTGATTATTATTATTTTTTTTTAAAGTGGTGCAATCCCAGAGATGACAGCACAGCCTCATTCTCTCTCACTCACACTCACACTCACACACACACACACTCATGCAAAGTTACAAACTAGGCCAATCGAGCCTTTTCCCCCAGATTCATGTCATTTTATATCTGACCATCTAATGATGCTTAATTCGATTTGTTATACATATTTTCTATTCTAAGACTGTCTGTGCAGACAAACCACGCTGTGGGTAACTGAAGCATGCATCTTTAAATAAGCTAACTTATTCTGTATGTACATTATGTAAAGTGCTGTCAAGTCACTTCACTTAATTGTCTTGTGATAAATAACATGCGTTTCATGAAAATGAAAAACTGAACCTGATAGAATTGGTTATTTTCCAGAAACACCTGTGCTCGGCATGCATACAATCATACTGAGCACCCAGAGAGCTTTTCAACAGCTGATTAGCTTGTCTAACCATCATTGAGGTCAAGCTACTTTGCAGTAACTGTGGTGCTTCCCTAATCAGTGTTACTCTTACATCATTACCCACGTAACAAGTTGCAATGCTGAGCCTGAGTTGTGTGTGTTTTAGCATAATATAGTCTAGCTTTTGGATGAGGGTATTGTTCATTATTGTTAACACTACTTTTAAGTTGAGCATTCAGTTAGAAGGTAAATGCAGATTAAAAAGCCCTGATGTATTAATAGTTTTTTCACATTTTGTTAGACTTGGTGAAAGAGGAAGAAAGTGATATTTAGTCCTTAGGACAAAAACTAAACCCAATGCATACTTCACATTGGGTAGTTAAGGGAACCTGGGACATTAAAGCATTCCCAGCAAAAGCACACAGACTGTATCTGTTTAGAAAGCTTGGTATCTCTGTCACCAACCTTTTTAACTTAATGAAATCTAATTAACATTGGGTGTGCATTTTCATTTTCAATTAGCATTAATTTGGAATGTACAGAACAGAACTCTGTAGAACGCCACATGTTCATATCATCACAATCTGATTGCATTAAAAGTTGATGGCCAATATTATTGAATTATTGCATAGGAGTGACTTGTATTGATTAGTCTCACTTTCCTGCTGAAAGTGATAGCCATTTTATGTGAACAGGCAGTAAGTATAGTGTAAATGATTGCACCATTTTAAAGCCACTTTAATGGAAGCATTTCTATGACCGCAGGACCTTTTTTCCTTTTGTGTACTAATTGCAGAGGAGCCGGCCCCTCTCATATAAGCTGAATTGTTCTCTATCTGATAGGACTGTATTTACCATCGTGTTCTGTGTGCACCTGTCTATGGCTGTACAGTACCTATGATGTGCTGTGTGGCTCCTGTCAACATATATTCTGGTTTAAATGTGTGGGATGACCCTGCCCGCATAAATCGCCACCTAAGGTGCTGTTGTAGCTTTAGAGTGTCAGTGCATGTGTATTTCTCTGTGTGTGTGTCTGAATGAGGGAGGGTTTCAATTGTGCATTCGCTCTATCTGCACTGACAAGTCATGGGGTAACTAATGGATATGTTGAAGACGGGTGGGTGGTCTGTATGTGTGTGGGGGGGAAGGCTGCTGCTTGTTGACTGCTGGGGTTTATAGGCCCTTCATGATAAATCAATGATTAGAAAAGGGTGCCAAATGTTGGCGTGAGCAAAATGAAAATAATACTGTTACTAAATCTAATGTGGTCATATGCAGGTTTCCACATGCAAAGAGTCATCTCTCTTTGCATATGAGGATGTGGTTTTGTGCATTGTTTGCACATTTGTGTCTGTGTGTGTGAGAGAGAGCGAGCTGAGGTTCTATAGTTTAGTCATTGTTTCACAACTTCTGACTGAAGACAGTGTTTTGACGAGAGGTAATGTAGAGCCGGTTAGCAAAATTGGCTAGCTTTGTTCTTTAGGGCCCCGATATTAACTTTAGTGCATGTTTTTATGTAAAGTACTTCATGAACATAATTTTAAAGTTACACATTGTCTTTAGGCTACTATTAAAAATTAAAAGTGAAAAATTGACAGTTATTCTGGCTTTTAGTGAAGAGGTGCAGTTTCAGATTATTCCACTATAAGCATTCACATGCGAAGATGGAGAATATCACCACTAAATATTTGCGGATGACTTTGATCCAAATAGATGTTTGTTTTTTTTACTTCCTTTCAGGCAAATTATATGTATGTGCCAGACAGATATGGGTTTCTTTCTCAGAAGTCGACAGCATTCAACACCAGTGTTTTGTGTTGAAAAGTAGAAGTAAAAAACAGCCCTGTGTTTACAAAAAAGGGTTCCTTCAGCTTCCATGAATGTACACTATTTGACTGGCCAACTTGGTGCCAGTGATGATGCATTGCAGGAAAGGTGAGCTGAGTTGGTACACTTTCTTTGCCACACTAGCCTGTATCTTTTTGCTGAAGCCCCTGCTGTGCCAGTGTAATTGCCTCATTGAAATGAATGAGGGCGCTGCATTTTTGTATTTTCATTTCATTTTTTTGAATGCGGTGCTATTGTTGGCCTGAGCACAGACTAAGTGTGTGTGTGTGTGATTTGAATGTGTGAATGCTCAGGGGAATGTGGGCTGGCACGGCAGCATGATGGCTATCTCTGCTGCTGTCTGTTTTGAATGTGTGCTGGGCCCGTTGCTCATTGTGTGGAGATCAACGAGATCCCCAAAATTCACAACACACAGAGGAAGTGACCCAACCCAACTTAGTCAGCTCTACTGAAGCTTGCTGAGACCACTGAGGACATAGCAGACTGGACCAGATGGAACCAGGCTGAACAGAGCTGTGCAGCACTGTTCCAGCTCTGATAAATCCTGCCATTGTATTGCTCCGCTGTTTCCTTCTTCAGTGTCTGCTCTGTAGATGGGGTTTGTATGACCCATGACTCTGTGAAGGTTACACCATAGACTATGACAAACCTGATATCCAGATGTTCCAGTCTGTCTTTCCACAGTGTGTCTTAGATAAAAGAGAGATTCTGAACACTGGCCACATCTGGTCTAGTTTGTCTTTTCAGGCCACATTTTCTTTAACGGCTGCACCGTAGCCCTCCTTAGCATTTCCTCTTTAGTTTAGATGGTTTTCTTGTAATCAATTGCAAAATGTAGGCTCAACTCACTGCTGTGCAATGTATAGTATTGTAATCACTAAATACTCACCTCCTGTATGATTGAATGATTGTATTGTCCTACATAGAGTATGGTGGCTGTAGTCAACTTCATCTGTAACTATGGGTTCCATCACATTTAGAAAATGTTTTAAATTAATGTAAACGTTTTACACACCTTTCCTGAAAAGCAATATTTCATATGTCTTTGATATGAGCTGATACATTTGTTCATAGCTTCATTTGATAGATTTTTCATGTGACTGATTTATTTAGTCATTTTCTATAAAACTAATTTTGCTTGTAAAAAAAACTCAATGATGAGCTCCTTGTACTAACTTATTTACTAATTAACATCCTTTAATGATTTCAGTATTGCTCATAATAAAAGCACATTGTTGTGTTGTACAGCTTATTTACTTACTTTCACTGAAAATTCTTAATGTTTAATATAATGTTTGTACTGGTCAGTCCAAAAGGGCAGTTTAATCCAAATGATCCCACTGATTACAGCAATCCTTTTCTAAAGCCATTTAATTGAGCCTCACAAATATTGAGATGTTGTTTTTAGCCATCTTTCCCAGATCGTTTTGTGAATCTAAGCTGGAAATGAGCCATGGACTGGACTTAATATGCACTCAGGTGCCAAGACTGGACAGGCTTTTATTAATTTCTTTTTAAGCAGTGAGAATCGTTTGCTGATGTCATGCACTCTATCATTAATTCAATTCTTTTGTAATTAAATGCACCAATACCGTGGCAGTGTTTGGCTGTTGCCTTTTTATATAGAGCTCTGGTTTGTCCACAGTCCAGCACATCACTGAAGTGTCTCGCTAAAAGTAAACACCATTTGTTATTTGTCATGCTGCTGCTGCCGCCTCCCCCATACCTACCACATAGATCAAGCCAGAGAACACCAGAACACAGCAGAGCAGCAACATGCTGTGTATGAGGGAGGGAGAGGTCTCGTTACACACTACTGAATGTTTACTATGTCTTTCTAAGCCAAGCGGTGAAAGCATGAATGGCAGATGAAGCTAAACAAGGAGATTGTGAACAGTGTACAGTGTGTTGATGAAATAGGAGGTTAAAACAAACCATGTGCACATCTCTATATATATCACCCCATGTCTTTGTCCATTACTTATTTGCTTGCTTTGTGCAGATGCGTCATTGTTTTCATTTGTCTCTCTGCCCCCTTCTCTCAGATGGTTTATTTTCCATCAATAAACAGGATTGTTTCACTTAAGAGCGCAGTGGGGAACACTAATGGCTTGTAATGGATGGTAATGGATTGTGTTTTTAGCCTGCCTTTCATCTATGAGAAAATAGAGCACACACACACGATAGTCTAACCTCGTGGAGAAACGCTCCTGCTGTTTTCATTTGGGTTCTTTTTGTATCTGTACAATATAGGTATATTGTCCTGTGATGGGGTCTGTAGTGAAGTGTCTTAAAGGAACACTTTTTTTAAGCAGAATAAAGCATCAAGTCAATTCAACTTCTGGGATATTGATCTGGTGAGTTAAGCAGCAGAGGGTGTTGTTAATCAATTTCACCTGCTTTGGTGTTAATGAAATTAACAACAGGAAATTAACAACA